>BHFV01000042.1:0-46238 GCA_003568905.1 Trebouxiophyceae sp. KSI-1 | reverse complement strand
CTGCATCCCGTCCTCTGCTGCTGTACTTGGACTCCACCCCGGTGCGCGCTTGCTGCCACCCACCTCCCCGCTGCACCCGACTGCCTTCCCGTCTGGACATTTCCTTGCTGCCCCTTACCTGTAGCTGTGTCGCGCGCCCCCCCACTCTCCGCAAGCCGCCCGTTCGCCCTTCAGTCTGATTGCTCTCCCCACTGTTGCCTCGCCTAATCAGCCTGGCATTGACTAGAAGAGGTTGTAACATTCATTCATTCAGTCGGCTGCTGAAGGCTCGCTATGAGGGAATCCACACATAACCTGCTGGCGAAAGTCGAGTGGGGGCCGGAAGTCGAGTGGCGGCAACGCGGCCAGGTCGCATGCATCTTGACATGTGGGAAAGAGCGGGAGTCGAGAAAAGCGATGAGAGAGAGAGGATGTGCAGTTTGGAACTCTCATCCACTTGCCCCAAGGAAATTCATTGAAATTCTCACATCTGCACTTTGGTCCTGGATCTTGGCATCACCCGCTGGTAGTTTTGAACCCCCCGTTATGGAACGGACCGAAGTGCTTTGTGTTCCGCGCCGGCCACATGGGTATGAAAGATAACAGCACAGCCGTGCGGCTGCAGCCCCATGAGGACAGGCGGGCAAGTTCGGCCTGGCAATCCACGTAGCAGCAGTCCACGCACGCTAGTGCCTTTTTGCAGCTCATACGGCTCTGATGCAAAATTCCCACTGCAGGCGAGCAAGACACGCTGCGCAGACAGTTCAAGGAAGAGGGTGGTTGTGTTCAGTTGGTAGTTGCCGCCACGCGATTGAGGCGTCTATCCACGTGCGAGCCGCCGCTCCGAGACCCACAGCTGCGCGCAGAACCAGACCAGGCCTGCACCATGCCAGGGTCCACGTCAGCATTGCATCGACTCTGAAAGCAGGCAAACAAGGAGCCAGCGGTTGGGTGAGGCCACCACCTGCCAGGACCAGCACTGCCAACGTGATTCCCAGCGGCACACCTGCAGCGGGACCCATTGAACATCAGCAAAGCCCCTTGAAAGGCACCGTTGTGGAGCCGGCTCTCAGCAGAAGAGAGTGCTCGGCTAATGACTGACCGTACTCAGCGCCGGCTGCCACTGCCAGCGCACTTGCCCGCGACCCGGGTGGCGGCGGCTGCAGCACATGCCACGCTGTTCAGTCCCCAAGCACTCAGCGGCAAAGCTTAGTGTTGCCGGCCTCTACAGAGGCAGCAGCACCTCCTTCTCCGCCTCCGTCTCCGTCTCGGCGTCTGTAGGCGCATTGGTGTCATAGTCGGAGGTCAGCGGCGCCTCGTCCACGGAGACTGCCGCGGTTGAAGCGGCCAGGCGACTCTTCCCCTCGCCCTGCAGCCGAGCGTCGCTTTCTGCAGCACACCTTGAGGCCCTGAGGCAGGGGATTATGAAGTGTGTGCTTGCGGCCACCCGCACCTTGCCGACGACCCAAGACGCCACATCTTTCGACGGAAACCTGCGGGGGACAGCAGGCATCAGAATAGGCATCGAGGAGTGTCCATCACAACCAGCAGCACAGGCGAAGGAAACATACCAGTACTCGGTCTCGTCCTCCTCGAAGCGGACGTAGCACCTACAATACTGCGAAAACATGGTCAGCCCGTGACGTTCCGAAAGGTGCCAGTCCTTTTGGTGCCAGTCCATGCAACGGCCAAAAGTCGCAGGATAATAGGCGCTCCTGTTGTGCCGGCGGTTGCGCGACTGGGGGGTCCCCGTGACGCGCCCCTTGTAGACGGCGCCCGGCGAGTTGAACACTTCGCCGGGGCATTCGATCTGCTTGCCAACCAGCTGCACGGCGTCAGGCTCGTCGTCTGAGCCGGCTTCCTTCTTCGCTGGCATCTTTGCTGCTTGGAGGAAGATGCGCTCTTGTGATTTGTGAACAGCGAACAGCGCACCAAAATGGTGCTCATGACTTCTTTTTCAAATTGCTGCCTGCAGCCTGCAGCTCATCATGAGCTTTCAGACTGCGGCGGCGCCTCCCGCTCTTTCCGCGCCAGCTCGATCAGGCCGCCCAGCCGGCCCTCCTCGCCCAGCACACGCAGCACGTTGTACATCAGCGGGATGAAGTTGTGCTTCCGCCGCACGTTCTCCCGGTGCCACCGCTCAAACTTTTCCTCCTCCCGCCGAAGCTCCTCCTGTGCCCTGCGGGCGAGAGCGTCCCATCAGATGCGCCGCCATTTCCGCCCGAGGCGCCTGGACGACTTGACGGCAGGGCCGCACTGCAGCAGCTGCTCGGGCGGCTGGCCGGCTGCCCCCTGCTGCCCCTCCAGCGCCGCGATGCGCTCACGCAGCACCGCACGTCGGTCTCGCAGCAGCGCCAGCAGATTGAAGCGGATCTCGCTGGCGCTGTACCGCTCTATCCGCTGCTGGATGATCGGCTGCACCTTGGCCAGCCAGTCCTCCTGCCAGACCAGAACTTCAGGGACTTTTTGGTGCTTCCACAGCAGGATGACAGCACATCTTCACCCACAAGCATTGCCATGAGCAGGTCTGGGCGGCGGGCGGCAGACCTCTGTGCAGTCGCCCAGCGGGATGGGGCCGGCCTTCAGCCCGTCCAGCTCGTAGAGCGTGCCGGCCACGGGCAGGTAGGCTATGAAGTGGAAGGCGTCCTCCGCCTTGGCGTCTTCCAGGGCCTCATCCGGCAGGATGGGGTTGGGCGGCCGGAAGCTGTTGTGCGCGCGCCGGATGCTCTCGCTGTTGCTGATCGCGTGGCCTGCAGGTCAGTCATGCAGCAGGTCCCATGCCGGCCACGCGACCACTTGAAAGTAGTGGAGAGCAATCACATGCCACTTTCCAACAGGTACTGCCTGCCAGACGAGGAACGGGACACACACCCTTCATCTCGCCGTCAAAATCGGCAGTGAAGGATCGAAAGTCCGACAGCTCGCGGCCCAGGTCGATGTCCTGCCGGTTGAACAGGATGGACAGCAGAGCCTGGGTGGCGCAGGCGTTGGTGATGACCTGGCGGGCGAAGAAGACGCGGCCACGGGCGTCAGCGTCTGGCATCACCGCCCGCCCGTCCTGCTCCTTCTGCCACTTGAACAAGAATATGAGACCGTACAGTGGCCTGCGGACGGCAGCAGCACCCCGGTCAGCACTGCCAGGATCTACAGCCGCCGAGCCGGGCCGGCAGCTGTGCTGCGCTGTCTGGCACGCTTCAATGGTGAGCCGGCCCACTTGCAGGCTCTTGACTTGCTGGAGCGCTCACCGTAAGGCTTCCAATGAATCGCTGTCCATCGAGTACAGCTCCTCGACCTGCGCACCGCTGGAGTAGTGTCGAAAGCCGCCTCCGGCATGGCACACGGAGGCCGGTTCACAGCTGGCAGTGCGCCCACCTGGACGTCTCTGACACCCATCTCGCTTATCAGCTCTGTGAACACGCCGGGGTCGCTCTCTGCGAGCAGTCCAGCAGTCAGCGCTTAGCCGTGCCACCGATCGGGAATCGAGCTGTGCGGATCGGCAGCAGTGCACCCACCAATCGTGCACCATGCATCGCCCGCGTCCGCCATGTTGCTCACAAGTACGCTCAGGAGGTGTTGCAATGATGGAAGTTACCAACATGCCCCCATGCCCATCATCTCGGCGGGGTTCATTCAGTGCAGTGTATGAAAATGGAGGAAAAGCGGTAGTGCAGCCTTTGCCCAGTCAAGGCAATGTACCACTCAGACCAGCCGCATCCGCACCATCAACAGCAGCGTCAACCGACCCCAAATGTGCGCTCTACTGCTTGTCTGCCAGCTCCGGCGCTGCAGCTGTGCCTGGGCACCGCGAACCAGGAGGGCAAAAGCAGGAGCAGCACCGCTCCCTCTCATACAGGCATGGTCCACCTCCAACCGAAAAGAGCAGCTAGGTGTGCATGACCATGACGGTCGGGTGGTGCTGCAGCAGCACGATGTCCGCCTCCGTCTGCGCCAGCTCCGCCTCCAGCTGCTCCTTGCGCCGCCGCTTGGTCGGCGTGTCCAGCTGCAGCGGCAGCTTCTGGAAGGCTGCGTTGAGCGCGCCCCAGCGCTCTTTGAGCTGCCGCGTGAGCGCCTCCTTCTCCTCAGCCGACAGCTGCGTCATGACAGCATCCTGCGCCTGCAAGCAGTCCAGGCCTGGGTCAGGCCTGAGGAGCCCCAGGCAGGCGCGCTGGCCTGTGCGACAGCTGCAGCGGGCGATGCGTGCCTGCTGCGCCTTCAGTGTCGCCTCCGCCTCCTGCTCCTCCTGTGCCCGCTGCATCTCCGCCCGCCGGCGTGTCAGGTACTGCGGCACGCGGCCATAATCCGGCTTGGCGAGGACGTCGGATTCGGTGCTGTCAAGTGCAGGCGGGATCCCGTGGATGGCTTGCAGAGCGTTATGGCGCAGGAAGTCGGTGCTGCAGGCGCCGGCCAGCGGCGGGCTGCTCATGTCCAGCGCAGCCTTGCGCGTCTGCTTGGGGGCGCGCTCCGCACCTGGCAGCGGACAGCCTCAGCGCCTGCACGTGGCTACGTTTGCTGCTCGCTGGCGGCAAACAGGCTCACCATGCTTGCGTGTGTGCCCAAGTCCGGTGTGGCTGCGCAGAAACTTGTCTGGCGGCTGCTTATACGCCCCCCTGGGGGCGCCGAACGTGGCGGCCTCGCGGCGCTCCTCTGGCGGCCAGACGTTCTCGATGGTCTGCATCTTGGACTGGGCACGTTGGCTGCCTGCCCTCTTGATTTACCGCACAGACTGAAGTGCCAAGGCAGGGACATACCTGTGCCGGCTTGCCTGGCGATGCCTTTGTGGCTGCCATGGCTATTGCAGCACTCCACCCTCCAGCCTGCACTGGAGACAGCCGGGGGCCTTGGCTCATCGTCCGCGAAAGAACGTGGCCTGGAGCACCCACATGTCGATTGCCAAATTTCGAGGGCTGCGACATCTGCTGCCGAAAGGGTGCAGTGCCTTCGGTATAGACGAGATTGGCGTCCAGGAGGCATCGTTTTCCCGAAATTCTCGTCGCAGACGCGTGCGAGCCGGAGAACGACCCGAAAGATGTCCGGCATGTCATTCGAGGTCTAGGGGCCGCGGACGCAGTACCTGCTGAGCGCGTGTGATGCTGTCCTGCCTCAGGCACCCTCAGTCATGACACGCCGCGATGAAAAAGCTAATTCGCGGTTCCTTGGTCGGAAGAAACGCACGCGAGGGCGAGGGGCGGCGCCGGAGATCGCTTGCGCTCGCTTGACGACGTGCGCAAAGGTCAAAAAAATGTATACCACTCAGTGTCACGGTCACTTTGCGCGCCTGCACGTCTGCGCGCCGCGCACCAGGCACGATTCACCCCCCGACGGCACGGTGAAACTCGCATGCGCGTCGCAGTGCTGGCCGTGCAGCTTTATACCTTGTAAGAGGGACTGTCTATCGCTATCATGAGCGTTTCTGATGGCTGGACGCCCTTGCCTGCTGCAGGCGGCCGCTGAGCGTGCGGAGCGTGGCTGCTCCGGAGAAGGAGGCCGCCACCGAGGGTGCGCAGCAGGCTCAGGCTTTGGCATGATCGCTCCTCGCAAAGCAACACCGTTCGCCGCGCTGAACCGGCAGCAGGCGCCCAAAAAGTTTTACAGCTGCGACGTCGCTCACACCTGACTACTGCTGCAGGCCGCACCCGCGTCGCCAGGAATGAAAACTTTGGCAAGCTGCAGGCTGGCTACCTGTTTCCTGAGGTGGGTCGCATGCCTGCCTCTGCAGCAGTCTGTCGGCAGCCCGCCGGCCGCGGCGGGGGTCCCACAGCCTGCCTTCCTGCCGCAGATTGCGCGGCGGCGGCGGGCGCACCAGGAGAAGCACCCGGACGCCAAGGTCATCAGCCTGGGCATCGGCGACACCACGGAGCCCATCCCGGCCTACATCACCAAGGCGATGGAGAAGGCGGCCGCCGGCATGGGCACGCGCCAGGGCTACAGCGGGTGGGCCCCTGCCTCTGCGCTGCCAGTCTGCAGCAGCAGCGGCCAACGAGGCAGTGCCCTGAGGCGCCTCCCTGGTGTGCCATCGCTGCCAGGTACGGTGCTGAGCAGGGCAAGGGCGAGCTGCGCGAGGCGATCTGCCGCAAGCTGTACGCGCAGGCCGGCCGCAAGCCGAGCGAGATCTTCGTGTCGGACGGCTCCAAGTGCGACATCGGGCGCCTGCAGGTCTGCCGCTGCGGTTGCTGCCCCTCCGCCCCCAGAAACGCGTCACTGCCCCCAGCAGCTTCCAACCTGGCATCACAAGGATAAGTGTCTTGCCGTGCCAGTGTGTCTGCTGAGCCCTACAATACTGCTGCCAGAGAGCCCCTCAAGGCACAGCCTCTCCTCGCTGCAGTGGCACCAGCTTCAGCACCTCTCCCAGCCAATCAGCTTTGTCGACTCCCCGCCCAGCAGCTGCTGAGTTGCCCGGTGCGCCGCACCGGCAGATGATGTTCGGCAGGGACGTCTCGGTGGCGGTGCAAGACCCGTCCTACCCGGTGTACGTCGACTCCTCCGTGATTATGGGCATGACCGGCGGCTACAACGACGCCCAAAAGGCGTTCGACGCCATCGAGTACATGCCCTGCCGCCCCGAGAACGGCTTCTTCCCCGACCTGTCCAAGGTGCCCCCCTGGCCCCTCCGCCCTGCAGGACCAGCCACCCGCAGACAGCCTGTTACTCGGCATGCTGCTGTGCTGGCCCTCCAAGCAGAGCAGCCGCTGCTTGCGCTTCTCGCTTTGCGTGCTGCAGGACTGGTTGCACGCCTGCCGTCTCATCGCCTGCATGCCCCTGACCGGGTCTTCAGCAGTCCTAGTAGCATGCTCAGCCCCCCCCCTCATTGGCATGCGCAGGTCAAGCGCACGGACCTGATCTTCTTCTGCTCCCCCAACAACCCGACCGGCGCGGCCGCCACGCGCGAGCAGCTGGCCGAGCTCGTCGCCTTTGCCAAGCGCAACGGCAGCATCATCGTCTACGACGCCGCCTACGCGCTGTTCATCGACGACCCCGCCTGCCCGCGCTCCATCTTCGAGATCCCAGGTCCGCTCCTGTTTTTTGAGTGATGTGGCGAAATGGCACCAGCCTGGCAGCGGGTCTGGCTGATCGGCTGGTCCAGGCGCTGCCAGGCGGACAAGCAAGAGGGAGGTTTTCTGTGACAGGCCTGGGGGATGGGGAGGAGGCGGGGGGTGATGCGAGGGGGCGCCTGCAGCGAGCACCCTGAGTTACAAGCCCCAGGAAGCGTTAGGCGTGCGCAGAGGCGCCCAGCAGCGGCTGGGAGCACCTGCTACCCACCAGAGCTGCCAGCACAGCCAGCGTCAGTAAGCGCAGCGCTTTGTTCCAGCAATGCCTGCTCGCCCGGCTGCAGGCGCGGAGGAGGTCGCGATCGAGACGTGCTCCTTCTCCAAGTACGCCGGCTTCACGGGCGTGCGGCTCGGCTGGACGGTCGTGCCCGAGCAGCTGCGCTACGCCGACGGCACGCCCGTGATCGGCGACTTCAACCGCATCATGACCACCGTCTTCAACGGCGCCTCGGTCATCGCGCAGGCCGGCGGCCTCGCCGCCGTGCAGGCACGCGCCGGCTCCCGACGCCCCCAACAACAGCCGTCCAGCCTGTTCTGTTTGGCAGTGGGGGCTGCCTCTCTGGTTCCGTAGCTCCGCCTGCCCGTCTGGGCTGCGGTTTGCCCAGCCTTGCCCCTGCGCACCTCTGGGACTCGCTCCGCAGCAGGCTGGCCCGCGCCCCCGCCCTCTGTGCCCCCACAGAGCCGCAGGACCGACCCTCCCTGGCCGGCTGGCTCGGCAGGACGAGGGCTTTGCCGAGATGGAGGCGCTGGTCGGCTTTTACAAGGAGAACGCGGCCATCCTTTCGGCCACCTTCCGGGAGATGGGCTTCACCGTGTACGGCGGCACCAACGCGCCCTACATCTGGATCGGCTTCCCGGGGCGCGCCTCCTGGGACGTGTTTGCCGACATCCTGGAAAAGTGCAACATCGTCACGACGCCCGGCTCCGGCTTTGGCCAGGCGGGCGAGGGCTTTGTGCGCGCGAGCGCCTTTGGCCACAGGCGCGCCTCCGCCCGCAGAGGAGGGAGGGGCAGGCAGGCAGGGAGGGAAACTAAGGTGCCAGCTGCTGTGTCTGGCTCTGGAAGGCAGCCACCGGTCCCCCTGATTTCAGCCACGAGTGGCTGTTGAGCTGCTGTTTGTCCGCCGCAACGCAACCACGCCGTTCCTGTGGGCCCAGCCGGGGGCACTGAGCTGGGCTGGCGCAGGGAGGACATCCTGGAGGCGGCCGAGCGCTTCAAGAAGGCTTACGGCAAGCAGTGAGGCCCGCTGCTGCTGCTGCTGCTGTTGTCTTTCGTGAGTGCTGCTTGCGTTCCGCTGTGTGACAGACCTTATGTTTGTTTACTGTTCAATGTAAAAAAGGCCCGGTTGGGGCCACACAGACGCAGGCTCGGCCCATCTGCCACCGCCGGTCTCTCGCATTGTACACCCAGGCAGAGGGCCTGTCCCCCACGCACGAGCCTGCTGCCACACTCTGAAGCTGCATACATACGAAAGCAAGCGAGCGGCTCACTCAACGCCTCGCAACCCTCGAATCTCGAATTGCTACCGCCTAGCACGCACACACAGAAGCCGGCAGCACCAAACCTGGTCTCTCTTCTTCTTCAGCTCGGACACAAGCACAGCAAGCTCTTGGCACTCTCGACAAGCGACTGTCACAGCTGCGCTCTCGGCAGCGGCGCCCGCCCGCACCCCGCTTTGCAATCATAGCTGCTCTCTTGCGGAAGGGCGCGTCACTTGGCGCGCGGCAGCTTGGAGGCGAGCAGGCGCTCGGCCAGCACCGCGGCTGGCTCCTCCTCGCCAGTGAAGCTCACCAGCAGGCTGTCCTGATCGACGACGGCTGCCTGCAGGCACCCGGCAGCGCTGCTCACGCCTCCGGCATGCAGCCGCAGCAGGTGCTACCTGGCAGGCAGCCCCTCTTGCTGGACGCAGGACTGCAAGTGAGATGGGGAGGCGTGCCTTTGCGCGGCCGAAAGTCATGATGTTGGAGCCGTTCATGCCGTGCGGGATGGTAGGCTCCGGCTTGGGCTCGTGGGCGGGCTCCTGGTGGCCGGCATGCACAGGCTCTGGCTGCGGCTCGGGCTGGGGCTCCGGCTCCGGCTCAGGCTCGGGCTCGGGCGCCGGCGCCGGCTGCTGGTCGTGCTCCTCTTGGGTGGCCCACGCCATGATGGAGTCATGCTGCGGCCCCGCGCCGTTGTAGTGGGGCACGTGGGCGCCGTTGCCGCTGCTGCTGGCGCCGTTGCTGGCGGCCCCGTTGCTTGCCGCCGCCTGTCGCGCGCGCAACAATCAGCCTGGGTGGGGCCGCACGCGCCAGCTCGCTGCACGGCTGCTAGGGTGGCTGGCGCGGGCAGGGCAGCCGCCCACCTCCCCAGCAAACGCCGCCTGCTCAGTGGCCGGCTGCTCTGGCTCGGCCGCGATCTCTGCCCCCTCAGGCTCCGGCGCTGCCACTGCCACGGCCGCCGCCTGCTCCTCCCGCTGCAGCTCGGGCTCCTGCGGCTCCGCCACTGGTGCCGCCTTGGGGGCGGCCTCCGCCAGGTCCTCGAACTCGGCGGCCAGCTGCAGACAGCCAGCCCCAGGGGGTTCCATCAGCAGCCTGGCTTGCTGCCGAGCCACTGCTGCAGTAGCTTCCTGCTTGCGTGAAGCAGGCTCGAGGCATTCGGTGCAGTTTCGCGGCCCAGTCTGAAGCGCTGATCGTCTGGTCAGGCAGTTATTCTTTTGAGGAGCATGAGGGCCGCACAGCATCGAGCGTGTCTGCGTCGATGAAGGTGGCGGCCGTCTTGCTGGTGTCGCCAAACTCGCAGATGACTTCGAGCACGCCATCGGCGCCCTCCTCGGGGACCTCGGCCACCCGGTTGCCGCCCTCCTCCCAGTACATGGTGCCATTGTCGCGCACGATCACCAACTGCGGCAGTGGGCAGTCGCGGTGTTCGGGGGCGCAGCTTCCTCCAGCTTCCCGGTGCAAGTTGCGGAGCTCAAGCTGGTGAGGCACACCTTGAACTCGTGCGGACCGGGCGGCAGCTGGAAGTGGTGGTCCCAGTTGTGGCCCTCCGTCCAGGACAGGAAGGGCGCTGCGTCAAGGGACCTGTGCGCAGACGTTTTGTTGATGCTTGGGCAGACGGCAGCAAAAAGGCCCTCAGACGGGTGATGAAGGATACGGCTGGCAGGGTCCGCACCAAGCGCCCAGGGCCGCGTCTCCGCCCACCAATTTGAGGCGCTCGCCAAAGACCAGCTGGAGAGCAGGCACAACGAGTCGAACCGGCTGCAGAGTCTCGCTCGCGACGGCGGCCGCGTGCGCTTGCGGATGTGCCAGACTCGCGGTCACCTGCGGCCAGGCTCCGTACGTTTACCGTCGCAACCGGCGCGCACGGCACGACATCCGCCGTGGCCATTTGCGGCCCATTCACCGCTGCCGACGGTGGCCAGCGGCGCAAGCGACTGGCAGAGCAGGGCCCAGGGATACTGGACGGACGTAAGGCGTGCCTGCAGGTTCCTGTCGCCGCGCGTGACCAGGAGTGGCTGGGGCGCCACTGCCCGAGATATCCGGCCATTCTTGCTCGCGGCTCCGCCTGCGGGCAAACACCGCGTGTCACGACCCACTGCTCGGATGGGGATACCGGAAATGCTGCGGCCAGCACAACTGGGGTGGCCACTGCATGTGGGCGGGACGCGCTCACCCGCGAGGTCAGTCAGTGCGCGCGGCGCTGCGAACTTCGCGGGCGCTGAAGGCACCGCCGGCGCGCGCAGCATGTTCGCGTCCATGACCTGTTTGCGTGAGGTGAAGCGCGCGCCGCTCAGAAGCAAATTCTAGGGCCGCACGCGGGAAATCTCCGCCATTGCCGAATCCCCGCACACTTCCGACGGATTGCAGCGGTACAAGCATTCAGTAAAAGCGGTGAGGCTCTGCTCCAAAAAGGCAGCTGTGCCGCGTTGCCGGGCCGCCGGAAAAACTCGCATGCCGGACGGCGCAACTGATGACACAACTGATGATAGACCGTTTGCAGGCCAGCTCGCCGACATGGTGGGGAAGAATGAAGTGGAGTACGACGAGCTTCTCTCCGATGTGGCTGTCAACCTTTCAGAAGCGAAAATCATTCCTGAAATCGTTGATGGTGTTGCCGGGAACGCGAGCCTCACGGGTGCGAGACCTTCCATTAATGCCGCACGCTTTCATGCCCCCTCAACAAGTAAGCAGGTGTCCAGAGAGAGAAAAAAGCGAGAGGAAAAGACGCATGTCGTAACAATTTTCTCGTTCGCCCGACTGCAGTCAAGTACGGTGACGAAGTCGTCAAGAACGGAATGACACTGCTCCCGTCGAAGACCGCGGCGCGCCTTCTCACGTCGGTGATGAATAAGCAGTTTGGAATTTCAGTTTGGAATTTCAAATTGATGAACAGCTGACAGAAATGATGCAGGAGGCGCCCATCATCGAGGTCTCAGGGACGCAGTCCTCATATACGGTCGTCATGGTGGACCCAGACGCCCCGTCGCCTACTCACCCGAAGTTCAGGAGCTGGTTGCACTGGCTGGTGACTGCTATTCCTCCAGGCGACCCTCAGCGAGGCGAGGAGCTGGAGAGCTACATGGGGCCGGTGCGCCCACTTCCGAGCTTGAAATGACAGCACATCCAGTATGTCGCCACCACTACGACATGACGTGGGCTGCTGCATGTGCAGGACCCGCCCCAGGGCAAGCACCGCTATGGTTCTCACTTCCCCTCCCTTGTGCAACGGCAAACCAGCGCCAGACCTGCTGACTGAAGCCTCCCTTCGCCCCGCGTGTAGTTTTCCTGCTCTTCGAGCAGCACGCGGCCGTGACCAAGCCGCCGGCCGGCCGCAAGAACTTCCAGGTCCTCCTGCCTCGTCACCCTCTGCTCTGCCTCGCAGGGCATGCTTGTGGGCAGGCTGATGCCTCACGGCCAGCCCGGCGACGGCAGGTCAAGCAGTGGGCGCGGGACCACGGGCTGAGCGAGACGCCCGCGGCCGCCGTCTTTTTCTTCAGCGAGGCGGAGTGAGCCGGCTGCGGGCTGCCAGCTGTGCGAGAGTGCCGCACCCAAGGGGCGGCCAAGAGGGACTAGATAGGTAGCCAGGTCGTGCATAATTGAACAGGCACTAGGACCAGCTTGTGCAGCCGGGAGGCCAGCACCGGCGGAACTGAGGCGCTAGCAAAGACTCTAGTGCTTCGCACAGTGCAGGCGACGGGCTTTTCAATCGAATGTGTCCAATGCAACACAGCCAGCCGATGCTCAGGCCTTCAGGTTGACGATCTCGGGCGCCGGCAGTCCGGCCGGCATCTCCGCCTTGAAGCCGAGCGCCTTGCCAAAGAAGTAGAACTCCCCGTCAAGTGCGCGGCGAATGGCGTCGGCGCCGCGGAAGCCGTGCTGCTCGCCCTCGAACAGGACCAGGGAGGTGACGAGGCCGCGCTCGCGCAGGCGCTGGAACATGAGCTCCGCCTGGTTGGGCGGCACGATCTTGTCCTCCAGCCCCTGCGCAGGCGGGCAGCCTCCTCAGGCAGGGCAATGTAGTAGGAGGGGAGGGGCATGGGAGCGAGCGCTGTCTGGTTGGCAACATGGCAAGCGGTTGAGCGACGGAACAGGGCGCCCGCATGCCCTGCTGCAGCAGGCGCTGGGGGCAGGGCAGGAGATGCAGTGCCGGCAGGCCCCATCCTTGGATTGGACCCCCCACCCCCCCGACTGAGCGAGCAGGCAGACATGCACGGCCCCCGCTGATGAGCCAGACGCGCGGTTGTTGCCAGGGACCTCCGCCTCCTCCCAGCTGTCCAAGGCAAAGCCAGGCAGGCGCCTGTGAGGCAACATGGTACAGGCCGGCGGCGCGCCTGGAAGAAGATGACGGGCGCGCTGAAGCTGTCGATCGCGTGGATCGGGGAACGCTTGATGTACGTCTCCTTGGCAGCCGGGTAGGGCCCGATGAGTCCATCTAGATACCGGCTTTCGAATTTGTGGGTCTCCTGGGCGAGCAGCTCGCAGTCCGCGACGCCGTACAGCGAGGCGCCCGCGGAGAAGACGTCCCTGCTGGGCGGGACAGCGCGAGTCTCTCAGGCCAAGGCCCAGAGACCTTCAGCGTGGCAGGGCTCCGTTTGTGTGAGCAAGTAGCAGTCGAGAAAGCGAAACACAGGGGGAGCCGCAGGCACAGGCGGTGGGTCTCGATCGCTGCACGGCAGGCAGGACGGGGTAGCTAGTGCCAGGCTGGCGGGCCGCGCCTGAAAGCCAGCGCCGCCAGCGTCGTGTAGCCTGCGGCCGAGACGGAGGGAGCCTCCCTTCAGCAAGCCGCCCCACCTTTTCCCACAGAAACGGTCTCTCGGCGAGCCTCTAGAGGGAAAGGTGTACCGCCGGCGGAGCCGCCGTCGATGCACAGCCGCTTCCCGTCCGCCTTGCCCGCGCCCGCCAGGTGCTTGGCCGCGTTGGCGCAGTCGTCCACATCCACAACGCCCCAATTGCCGCGCAGCCGCTGCCTGCGGGCACGAGCCATAGGGGTCCCCCGCCGCGTGAGCGCTGCCATGCAGTGTGAGCGCCCTTGGCGGCAGGCTGCTCCGACAGGTAGAGGAAGGGCTGTTCGCAGCGAGTGCAAGGCGCTGGCAACGCCCCGATCGTCTCTGCAGCCGCGGTTGTGCCGGCAGCAGCGTGGCAGTCACATGCGATTATTGCGCGATAGGAGGAGGGGACTGTACCTGTAGCTGCGGCCATAACCTGTGCTGCCGCCGTAGTTGACATCGGCGATGGCAAAACCTGCGAGGGGGGAGGGCCACCTAGTCAGGTGAGAACCGACGAGCCGAGCGCGCAGCGCAAGGTCGGCGCCGTGCGCCGCAGGCCAGCTCTGTCAGACGGCAGGGCTGCTCGCCGGCGGGCCAGGCAGCGCCTCCAAGCCGCACCCCGGCTGGTCCAGTACTGGTAGCTCGGATTGAAGGCGGTGGAGGCTTGGGCGGTCGGCCCGCCGTGGATCTTGACCAGCAGCGGCGGCGCCTGGCCGGGCGGCAGCTTGAAGTCCTTGTTGGCGGGCGGGTAGTGGACGAGGAAGGCGGTCAGGCCGTTCTCGGTGGGGAACTCGACCGAGGCCGGCTCGGACAGGTAGCCGGGGTCGATCTGCGGGGTTGGGCCGCGAGTGAGCGAAGGGAGCAGGGATGTACGCATCATGCAGCCAGGCGGCTGGGAACGATTGAACTCTGCCCTGCCTTGCCCTTGGCGGACGCCTGCCAGCCACGAGAGCTCACAGGAGGCGCTGGGACTGCGACACGCGCCTCGCGCCGGCCGCCCAGCACTGCTGCTTTCCGAGCCCATAACAGAGTCGCCGACTGGGAGCGGGAGGATGTGGTAGTCTCTCGCCTTGGCGCTGGACGACTCCTTGAGGACCAGCCAGTCCTCGGGCTTGACGCCGCCGGTGTGCAGCGCGTCCGGCGAGGCCAGCTGCAGCGCGACGGCCGCCGACGGCTTGGTGGGCGACACGCCCAGGCTGGCCAGCGTCAGCCGCCCGCGCTCCTCGCGCACCGACAGGCTGCCGAGCGAGGAGAAGGGCGTCGGGACCGGCACGCTGTCGCCGGTGGCCGGGTCGAGGCTGACGAGCGTGCTGCCGGCCTGCCGCGGGTCGCTGTACTGCGCCAGGATCCTGCGGCCCCAGTCGTTGCTGTTGAGCCCCCAGTTTGTGGAGAAAGACGGGGCAGAAGAGCGATGGCAGGCTGCCCGAATCCGGGCGGCGATGAGGGCAGCAGGGCTGGGGCTCGCAACCAGGAGTGCTTTGCATAGGCGCTCGAGCACACTGCACCCGCAAATGCTGCTGCTGCCGCTGCTAGCACTGCCCAGTCCTCAGGCACTCCAGACGCACTCTGCCACGCACTGACACGCCGCCACACTCGGCAGTCCTAGGCTCCGTCGGACGGAGCAGCGAGCGCGCCTGCCGTTGGACAGCAGGGCGTAGGAGCGCTGGCCAAAGACCCAGGCGGGCCCCGCAAACTCGGCATCCTTGGGAAACAGCGGCCGCACGCGGCCGGGCGCCTCCTCCGCGTACAGGTTCCACCAGTTGCTGCGGTCGCTGACGAACAGCAGGCTGCCGTCGGGCGCCCAGGCCGGCTGCAGCACGCTCTCGTCCTTGCCGCCCGCCACCTGCCGCGCAGGCGAGACTGGTGGTGCTCGGGCAGGTGATGCAGTCAAGAGGTGGCACGCTCTCAAGTGCCAGCCAACATTACCGGGAGCGGCCAGAGCCCCTCCAGGTGGCGAGGGAAGGCCGCCAGAGCCCCGCCTGCCAGGGAGGCTGCCCCAGCATGTGACCGGTCAAGCAGCTGTCACTGAGCTGGTGCCTTGGCCCTGCAGGGCTTTGCAGCAGCAAGTGCAGCCGCAACACCCACCCCGCGCCGCCTTGTGCTCCATGTGGAGCACACGCACAGGCCTCACCTTGCGCGCGTTGACCACTGCCCCAGAGGCGTCGACGTCGCCCGCCCACAGCTCCGTGTCGTCCCACGGCATGTTTGGGTGGTCCCAGGCGACCCAGGCCAGCCGCGAGCCGTCGGGCGACAGCGTGGGGCTGGAGAAGAAGTCGCGGCCGCCCACCAGCACGCTGCTGGAGCCGTCCGCCAGGTCTGCGGGGCGCACGGGTTGGAAGATGGACGCATGTTTGCTGAGCAGGCGGCGGAGGTGGGTGGTTGTCGGGGGAAGGTGGGCTGGCACGCTGGCGGCATGCTCGGCAAGGAAGCAGCTGCGGCTGCGCGAAACAATGCGGGTGCGGAGGGCCAAGAGGGCAGGCTGGCTCCTGCAGCAGGAGTCGCCAAACGCATGGGCCATGCCCAGGCGGGGCAGGGGGCCGCACCGACGGCGGCGATCGTGTTGACCGCCTCGCCCTCGCCCGAGTGGTCCTCCCTCACGGCGATGATGCGGTTGCGGCGGCCGTCGAGCGTGCCGTCCGCGAATCGCAGCTGCGAGCCTTCAGGCGTCAGCGGCTGCGGCAACTTGACCTCCGGCCGAAGCTCCTGCCGGTACAGCCGCTGGTCCCTGCGGCCGGCCGGGCGGTGCACAGTTGGAGCCGGGCCTTCCAGAGGGCAGGCAGTCGTGTGGGAGCATGCCCGGCCCTGGCGCTCTCGTTCAGGTGACAGCGCCTGAACCAGGCATGCATGCAAGCAAGCAAGCCGCCACCGCCCCCTTGACCTTTCAAGCCAGGCCGGCAGGCGCACGCAAAGTTGCTGAAGTAGACGGCGTCGTCAGTGAGCAGGCTCTCCCCGCCGCCGTACTCGTGCACGCGGGTGCGCACGTTCAGGCCCGACTCGGGCCCGGGCGTCAGCTGCTCCGGCTGGCCGCCGACCTTCCTGCAGCCGCCGACAGCAGGGCGGTCGGTGCTCCAAGCGAGAGCCGCAGAAAAGGGGGGCCATATTGTGGCAGGAGGAGAGCGCGCTTCTGGCACATGTCTTGGCAGGCAAGGTCTGGCTGTCTGCAGCCAAGGCCACACATGCATGTAAGCGAGAGACGTGGGAGCGCACTGGCGAACGAGCACGGAGCGGCCGCCCTCGGTCGGCCGCGCCTCCAGCCAGTACAGCCAGCCGTCGGCGCCTGCCTTGGCGGAGCCCAGGCGGATGGAGGAGGCGGTGATGAACTCGCTGGTGATGGGGGAGACCCACTCGCCGACGGGCGCCTCCTTGGCGTTGGCGGCGGCCATGGCTGCTACCAGGCGGGTGAACGGCCTGGCAAGTCTGCAATATGCAGGAGCTCCTTCAAGGCTGCTGATGTTCAGAGCTCGTGCATGAGACGTCAGATCGTAGTGTTGGCGCGCCTCGGGGTGAAGGGCTGGTTGCGCACGTGCGGCTTCCGCAGGCAGTGATGCGGTCGAGGAAGGAGGTAAGTAACGTTCTGCTGTGCGACGCGGCTCGCTCTCTGTACCGTGAAGCCCAGCCTCATACTGCAATCCCAGCCGTGTACTCAGTTATTTGCGCAGTTCAGGAGGCGCGCATGCAACATGCGACTTTCGCGATCTCAGATGCCAGCTCTGCGATCGCATACAAGCACAGGGGAACGGTAACGACAGACTCACCCAACCGTGTCGTCGAATTGCACTGGAGACGCAAGGTGGTAGAGCATGCCCTAGCCCACTCGCGTTAGGCCGACAGAGCATCGCAGGAAGTGCAAGGACATCAGGATGGAGGCCTTCCAGGAGTACGAGAAAACGGTGCTACGGCCGGCGCTCGCCGAAGCAGACCGCTTGGTTTCCGGTCCTGGACCGCATGCAGCCGATGAAGCGGAAAGCAAGCGGTGCGTCGTATGAGCAGCTGATTCGCATTCTCTTCTCTTCTATAGGAGTCATGGATATTGCGCACAAGCACTGATCGCGCGGCGCTGGGCCTTGAGAACCACACTGACATGGCATGTGAGATGCAACCCGGAACCCTCAGCACCACCGATCGCCTGGCTACAGGTTAGCCGCAGCAGAGGTAATAGAAAAGGCGCGAGTAGCCGCACTGGCGGAGCTGGAGCGTGTGGGCGACTCACCGGCAGTGGGCGCCTTCACCGCTGCCGCCGCCGTCCTGCAAACTCGCTGGGCACTGATTCTGCTGGATACGGACCGCACAATCGAGGCAGAGGCAGCCCTTGCAGAGAGCATGCCGGTGATCCCTCAGGCCCCTTCACGATAATTGCGTTCCAAGTCGTCTGCACCGCTGCTGTCTCACGCCCTCGACGTTTGCTGCCTCAGGCGCTGGGCAAGAACCCATTTCAGCATGTGACCCTTCTCCAAGACTGCTTTAACGCGCTTGGCCTGCTGTCGAGCCGGCGCAAACAGCTGCGCCGGTCGCTGGAGCTGCTGCAGCAGGGCGAGGAGCTCTACAAGGCCTGGCAGGCTGCTGCTGCTGCGGATGGCATGCAGGCGCTGTCACTGCAGGATCCGGCTGCCTCTGGCAGCACAGGCACGCTCCCGCCCTCCCAACCATGCCACCGCCCTGACAAGCAGAGCGTAGGCTCTTGCTGCCCCCCCCCCCCCCGGGGCCTCTCACAGTTGCCACCCACGACAGCGCCGCGGCCAGCTTGCTGCCTGCACCGCTTGCTAACCAGCTGCCTCCTGCCCTGCGCTCTCAACACACGCCTGCTGCTCGCCACAGGAGGACCGCAGCAGCGGCCACCCACGGTGCCTGAGCGGACGGCTCGGCTGGCAAAGGACAAGTACGCCCACACGCTCTTCTACTTGGCACAGGTCGACGCCCACCTCCCAGCAGGCGCACTATAAGCTGATGCTGGTCTGTTTTGGTGCTCGTTCATTTGAACACCACCAGGAAAGAGCNNTCGGGGGGCGAGCGAGGGCTGTGGCATGCCGCGCTCCTCCAGTTCTATCCAGCGCTTTGCGGACGCGAGAGCAGGCCGGCGCGAACCGCTTGCCGTGCAACGCGTTTCAGGCTGGCGCTGTGTGCGAGAGGCCCCCTCTTGCCGCGCCGCCCGCAGGCGTCGGCGACTGGGNNCTGCTGGCGCTGTGGAACCCTTCTGCCTGCAGCAGAGCTTGCTCGCAAGCTGGCCTGACTGGAGTTTTCCCTGCAGAGCTGCGGCGCGTGCAAGGCGTTGCTCCAACACTTTCGCCTGCTGTGCGCCGAGGCGGCGCTGCAGCGGGCGGGAGAGCCCAGCGGCGGCAGCGTCCCCAGCAGCTCAGTGGAGGGCGGGCCGCAGGAGGTGGCCGCCAACCTGGCCCTGGCGCACGCGCGGCTGTACTCCAAGCTGCTGGCGCAGTCCGTGCGGGCAAAGGGCGGCGGCGCGGAAGAAGGCGAGGCGCAGCCGCAGCCGGAAACGAGCGCCCCGGCCAGCTTTCGGTGCGCCTGTCGGCCCCGACCCCCATGCTTTCGTGCTTGTGCTTTGATGCGTGATGCCAGGCTGCTTGCTGGGTTGGGCTTGCCAGGGCGCGTGGTTTGAACTCGTTGCCTCGTGGGGCTAGGAGGCAGCACGCCTCGCCAGGAGTGCCAGCGCCAATGCATGCAGCATGCGTATGTCTCCTCCCGAGTCTGCTGGCCACGCACCATCTGCATGCCGAGCACAAGTCGCCCAGCTGCCCACAAAACAGCACGAACCCCTGGGCTCACCATGCCGCCGGCTGCGCGTGCAGCTTTGGCCAGCTGGTGCCCGCCGACAGGCAGCCCGCTGCCGAGGGCCTGGCGACCGATGAGGAGGCCGCCAAGCAGCTGTTCAACGCCGGCATGCGGCACCTGCGGACAGCGCTGGAGCACTACACGCTGGACGGGCACGTGACCATGCACTGCAACGCAGTCCTGGAGATCAGCGAGCTGTACAGGTGCCGCCTGCTCCCTTCCCCCCTGTTGCCAGGCCTGCGCTTGCGGTCCTTCCTGGCTGCTGCCGCTGCTGCTGCGCCAGCTCTCTCAAGCTGCTGCTGCCTCCTTGCACAGTGGCGATGAATTGATGCAACCAGGCTATGGAGTGAGAAACCGCGCTGGTGGTGGCCCTTTCAAAGACAGCTTGAGCATGTGGTGTGTGCTTGCTGAAATGTCAGGGGTGCTGCCCTACATCGCCAGCATGTGCCGCGCAGCTGCTCTCCTGCAGCCAGGCAAGCACTTCCTAATCACGCAGCTCAACTCTAGCTAGGTCGCTCAAGAGCTGGCACCGCCGCTGCTGCAGGTGGCTGGCGGACTTTGAGAGCGACCGCCACCGCAAGTGCGTGCTGCACAAGGCGAGGGCGAAGCGGGTGCAGGAGCTGCTGGCCCAGCTGCAGCCGGCAGCCTGGCCGGACATCTGCAGGGCACTGCAGCTGGATATAGGAAATGCGTACAGGGAAATAGCGGAAATCAAGTTTGAGGAGGGGCGGCCGCATGACAAGGCAAGCCGCTTATGACTGATGCCGCGCTTGCTTTGCTTTTTGCGCCTCTGCAGGCAGGCACGGCTGCGGAGGCCTCGGCGAGCAGAGCCCAATGACCACAGAATTGTCAGTTTCAGTGACAGCCTACACTGGCACAGAGCCCAGGCTGGCTCTCCGACTAAGATGGCAAGTGGTACAGGTTGCTCCCGGCGCGGCCATCGCCAAGCGGTACTATGAAGGCTATGTGGACGCTTTCAGGAAGAACGGGCGGCTGCCGCACAGGTGCGCCTCATGCAGCTGCCAAGCCTCTGGGCAGGGCGCGGCATACCTTGACACCTGCACTTGGCGTGCCGCACTCTGCGGCAGTGCGACCGGGGAATCTGTTGTCAAGAATCGTTCGAGGGCCAGAGTACCTTCGATGTGTGGCGTGGGGCAAGTCAGGTGGCGCTGCCTGTTGGAGCGCACATGCCCCCCCGTCTCGCGCATACTGGGCTGCTGCACCCTTCTCTGACCGCCTCCTGTCGCTGCCAGCCTGGAGAACAAGGAGGAGGAGGAGCTCTTCATCACGGCCGTCTTCTACCTGGCCCGCATGACCAGCCGCCTGGACCCGCCCGTCTCCTCGGGGTGCGCCTCCCCGCCTCAGAAGACCCGGACAGGCTGATGCCCGCTCTGCAGCGCCTGTAGCAGCCCATTTTTCTCCTGTACCACCCAATCCTCATCTGCTGTGATGACTGATCGGTCACCAGAGGGGGAGTCTGTTGTGTTCCTCTGATGACTGCACAGCTAACAACAAGTTGCAAAGGGTGTCCTGTTGCTGTGCTCTGCGCTGGACTCACCTTGGGCCGCCGCCGGCCCCGCAGCAACTTTCGGCAGACGGAGCACCTGCGGGCGGCCGTGGACCTGTACCGCTACTGCGCCGCCTTCATCCGGCGGAACGGCCTGGCTGCGCAGCAGACGCTGGCGGACACCTGCGAGGAGATGGCGGGGCTGATCGCAGAGAACGTGGAGATGATGCGCATTTCGGCCGCCCGCGCCGCCAAGAGCTGAGAGCAGGTGGTTTAAAAAGCGCAAGCGTGCGCTGAAGTGTTTGGTAGCAGTCTGCAGGTTGCCTAGCCTACTGGAACGAGACGAGAGAGCGAGGCACTGCTTTGCCCCACCCTCCTAGTCCTTGTGCCGCTCCTTTTTGCTCTTCTTCGCCTTCTTGTGTTCCTTGTGTTCCTTGTGCTCTGCATTGATCACAGCGGCTGCTCAGTGGCCTGTTGCGTGTGCAGAGGCGATGAAAACAGACAGGCTGCCATGCATGAGGTGCTGAAGACGCACCTTTTTTGTGCTTGTGCTTCTCTCGGTGCCGCTTCTTCTCCTTGCCCGCCTGGCCGCTGAGCAGCGCGAGCGCCTCTGCCACGCTCGGCCGCCCGCTGCCGCCGGCTGCTGGCTGCGCTGCCTCCTGTGCGGCGGGCGCCGGCCGCTCCTCCGGCCTGCTCGGGCCAGCAGGCGCTGCCCCGGGCTGAGGCCTGCTGTCCAGCACAGCTGCGCTCTGCACCACCCAGACGCCAGTCTCAGAAAGACTGCAATCAGCTCTGCTGGGGGTCTGGGAGTAGAGCTCAATAGCTTGGCAGCGCACCTGCCCGTTGCTGCCGGGCGCCGCTGCGGGCCTGCTGGCTGCGCCGGCAGCCTCTCGGCTCGCCAGCCGGCTGCCCTCAGGCGTCTGAGCGGGGGCCGCCTCTCTCGTCTCGGGCGCCTTGGGGCCGGCCTCAGTCTCCTCCTCCTCTTCCTCCTCCTCTGACTCATCGCCGTCCTCGAAAATGGCCTTGAAGAGGTCGATGGGTCGCTCCAGGGGCGCTGCCGCCGGCGCGGGCTCAGGCGGCTGCGGCTGTGGCACTGCCGCCGGTCCACCTGCAGCCGCAGCCGGAGGGGCGCGTTCAGGAGCATGCCCCGCTTTCTGCATGGCCGAGCACGTGCAGCACACGGACTGTTTCTTTACATGCTGCAGCAGCGCGGCCCTGCTTGGCACAATGCTGTGCAATTCTCAAGCCACACATCGGCGCCAAACACAGCCAGATAGTGTCAGGGGAAAGGAGGAAGCAAGGGGCACCATGAGCAGATCCGCCCAGCAGCGAGTCAAGGAAGGAGTCCGCCGCCTGCTGCAGCTGCTTGGGCCCGGGCGGCGGCGGCGGCGGCAGCGCCATCGGAGCAGCAGCCGCAGCCGGCTGGCCTGCAGTCGGCCCGGCCCGCACCACCTGCAATGCGCACCAAGCTTCAGGCCCCCCAACAGGCAGGCAGCGAGACTTGAGTCCTGGCCCCTGCCGCAGCGCCGCGACAAGCATGCTACCTTGACGACAAGAGCAGACGCGCCGCCTGCGCAAGATGGAGGGCAGCACTCACCGGCTTGGGCGGCGGCGGCGGCAGGGCCGGCTGCGCGGCGGCAGAGGCGGCGGCGGCCGCGGCGGCTGCGGTCTCCGGCAGCGCGAGCGCGTCCACTCGCGACAGCGGCCCGGCCTCCTCCGCCGCGCGCTTGCCGCGGAAGGGGTCCGGGACGTTGAAGCGCTTGCAGAGCAGCGGCGGCGGGCGCCACTCCTCTGTCGTGCGGCTGGGGCCGCTCGCCTGCCTCGCCTGCGGCGGCCACAGCTGCTGCTTTGGTCAGGAGAGGGGGATGGGGCAGCAGGGCTGCGCTGCCCGAGCTGGCGGCGGCAGCGCCCATGGCTAGTGCTCGCGAAAACCATTGTGGAAGAGACGAGTGGATGGTGCGGCTCTGAGAAACATGATGCAGCCGGCAGGGCGCTGCGCCGTGTAACAGAACAAGCCATCGCTGCACCGCCACCTGCGCAGAACAGGACTGGCAAAAAAGGCGCGCCTGGCTGGGCTCTGGCTCCGCAGGCTTGGGCGGCTTTGGCACGCTCAGCCCGCCGGCGCGCAGGCCACCGCCCTCCAGGGTGCCGCCGGTGGCAAAGCGGCCGGAGGCTGCCTGCAGCACGCCCGCCGCGGCTGCACCGGCAGGCGGCTTCTCCTTGGAGGCGCCGGGCTGCAGGCCGAACGCGCCGCCATAGCCCATGTCCTGCTGGCTGCCGCGCGCAAAGGTGCTGTGCAGCGTCTCCTGCAGCGCGGCGCGGTCGCCGGCTGCGGCACGCAGACGAGTCGGGCGTCAGCAGGCTGCCCCCGCGGGAGCATGCACCGATGCCGGCCACGACAGGGGCGGAGGCGCAGAGTTTTTGCAGCTTGAAGCGGAGGCAGGCAGCTATAAGAAATGAGTGACGCCAAGCCATGCCGGAAGCTTGCCTGCGATGGTGGCGGGGGCGGCCGGCGCAGTGGCTGTTGGCCCTGCCGCCGCGGGCACAGCGGGCGCGGCAGCGGCGGGCGCACTCGCCAGGGCCGCCTCGCCCAGCAGCGCGCCCCGCGCGTCCGCGGACAGCGGCGCGCTGCGCTGCCCGATGTGCCTGGCCGGCTGCGCAGCGGCCGCCGCCTTGCAGGCGCGGACCTTCCAGCGGTAGTAGGCGCTGCCCTCGCCGCCGGTCAGGAAAGCAAAGTCGGGGTTCCCCGCGTTCTTCTGGATGGCGAGCGCCTCGAAGGCGGGCCCCACGCGCGCCACGTAGGGCGCGATGGTGGTGATGGCCTTCAGCAGCGCCGGCCGCGGCGGCGTCGGCTCGCGGCCGGCATCTGGCGCCTCTGCAGCACTCCCGCACGGGCGCCTCAGGCAGTGTGGGCCTGCGAACTTTGCAGGGCACGCTCCCACGGCTGCCCTGCCTTCCTGAAGGGAAGGCAGCTGCCTGATCATGGCTCCTTTGGCGCACTCACAGCTGCCGTGCAGCACACCGTTGCCAGGCCAGCTCTCTCACCCCAGCAATGCAGGGCTTGGGGTGCTGGGCGAGGTGCCGGGCGGCCGCACCCGAGCCTTTCGGCGCGAAGCTGTGCCGCGGCACAAAGCCAGGCGGCACGCGCGGCGGCCTGAAGCTGGGCACCGTCTCCACCTCGCTCGCCCGGACGAAGCCCGGCACTATCTCGGCGGAGGCGCGCTCCGCGTCGGCCCGCGAGCCCAGCGCCAGGCGCTCGGGCGCGGCGCCCAGCCGCCGCCCGGCCCCCACCAGCCTGCGAGCGCGCATGCACCTGTCGGCCTCTGCCTGACATCCTGCACCCCTGGGCTGCAGCGCCTTGGCGGCGACTTGCAGCCCCTCCGACGCAAAGAGCAGCGCTCTGACAGCTCACTGCCGCCAAAGGGAGGCAGCTTTGAGCAGGGCGCTGCGCGCACGGTTGTAGGGGCCTGCCTCAGCGGGCAGAGCCCTTCAAGCTGGCAGACAGCTCTTCCCCTTCCCTCCAGCAGCCGCGCTTGGAGCCTGCCCCCGGGTGCATGCGGGTTCGGTCTGATGAGGGGGCCGCACGGCTGCGGCTCGTCCTCCTCGTCAGAGACGATTGTCAGGCTGAGCGTGTCCCGGCCGGGCGCCTCCGTGACGTAGTCATCCGTCAGCCCGTACGAGTCATCCTCGTCCAGCGCGCCCGTGCCAAAGGCGACGCCCCGCAGCCGCTTGGCCTTGGCGCCCGCGAACCGGCGGTCCTCGGGCGCGGGCCGCTTGCCGGCGCGAAACTCCTCCGCCCCCTGCAAGAGGTCTCAGCCCTTATCAACTGCTTGCATGTGCTTTGGCAACCCAGACTCCCAAGCTTTTGCGGACCTGCCTTTTTGCTGCACTGGCCCCAGCCAGGCGCGCCCTCAGGCGGCCGCACAGAGCAGGATCAGCTCCCCGCATGAGTGCTTGCAGACCAAACATCCTAGGGCGCCAAGGCACCCACGCCTTCCCCCTCTCCAGGCTGGATCACAGCGCAGGCGGGCGCGCCTGGTAGGGGTCGTAGCCCAGGCCAAAGGTGTCGTCCTTCTGGGGCAGGCTGTGCAGCGGCGCGCTCTCCGCGCCCAGGCTGGCCATGCGGCCCCATTTGCCGCCGCCGCCCTGCCGCGCCGCCGCCGCCCCGACGCCCTTGCCTTGCCGCCAGCCCATGCGCTGCAGCAGCCGGATGCCTGCGGGGTGCGCCGGTTGCCTCTCGCACAGGACACTGACAGCGCGCGCAGGGGCTCTGTGGATCAAGTTGTGAGGCGGAGGCGTGCCGATGGAGTCCGGCACGGGCATGATGAGCTCCACGGGCACCGCGGACGGCAGCCCTGGCCGAGCGTGCACGCCGGCGGCCGCCGCCTCGCGCGCCCTCGCCCCGGCCGCGTGGCCAAAGGTGTCAAAGTCCGCGCGCGTCCGCAGCGCCTGCGCTCGCGACTCCTGCAGCTCATCCTCGTCCATGAAATCCTCCGCCGTCTGCGCCCTGCAGGGCGCATGCAAATGGCGCTTCAGGCGCCACTTGCCTGCGGTTGGGAGGACCGATCTGCACCCGGGAGAGTGCATGCTGCCTGGCCAGCTCGTGGTGGCTGTGCGGCTGGGTGAGCGGGCGACCTGGCGCCGGCGCGCTGCCCGCGCGTGGACCGAAACTCGGCCGGCGCCCAGCCCTCCTTGGAGCCGACGGTGTTGAAGAAGCCTGCGCTGTAGCCGCCCGTGAAGGCGCCGTGGAAGCGCCGCCGGCCCTCCGCATCGGTCACCTCCTGAGCGAGGTCATCACAAGCCGTTCAAGCTGCGAGGTGTTGGAAGGAGTTGGTGCTGGCACTGGCCAGGCAGCGGCAGCATGCCTGTTGCCAGACGGGCAGCGACTTTGTGACAGCAGGGTCCTGCTTCGGCCGGCGGTGCAGCCCTCCTGCTGCGTCCGCCTCCTCGAGCAGCGGGCTGCCGAAGACGATGTAGTCGTCCTCGTCGTCCGACGCCATCTTTGCGCGCCCGCAAGCGTCAGACAATCCACTGATCAACTCAGCACCATGCTCGGCAGCAGACTGGTGCTGAACGGCTGCAACATCTGTTCAGAACAAAGCATGCCGATGGTCCGGCAGCCGCAAGAGTGGGCTTTATCAGTGCTGGCTGTCAGAAACTTGTTACGGGATCGCAAACACGTCCGCCGGTTTGTGTTGTGACGATGTGCAGAAGACCAAGAACAGAAGCAGCACAAGCACATTCAGAGTGCTGGGCCGAGCTCGCGGTCAAGGCGCGAAAAGAAACATCATTGCAGCATGCGCCTGGGCTCGCCCAACGTCTTGGATCGCTGCCCGACAGCCCGGTTCTTTTTCGTTCCGAACCATCGCATCACCGGAACGCGCATTTGCGCTGCGAATAGAGAGCACCAAGGGCAAAGACGGCAACGGCGATTGCAATTGAGCGCTTTGCAAGCATCGACAAGCGCAGAAGCGGCGAGTGCGACGAGCACCGGGCCTGCGGGCACCGGGGCGCCCATCTTGGGCCTGCACAGCGCGGTGGCCCGCAGCCTGGCGCTCTTTGAGGCGGCCAGCATCTGCTGTGCCGTCTACTTCCAGGCCGCGCACCTGCAGGGCGCTGCAGCGCTGACAGGTGGGCTGTGTTGTTTCTAGTTTGCAAGACCTTCCGAGGATCATTCTACATGCTGGAGTCAGCCTGGCCGTCATGCAGGGCTGCCTGCCAACAACGACATTGCGCTGACGGCGGTTGTCATTTCGCTGCTCTTGGGCTTGCTCAAGCGCCTGTGGCGGTCGCTCCGGTACGTTTCCTCTGCCCACGCACGCTGCGGGAAGCGCGCCCGCTTCCTTTCAAGAGTCCCCACACCTGCAGAGGAAGTGGGGGCAACGCATTGGCAGCAGAGCGCGGGCAGCTTGCCACCGCGGACGCAGCCAGCCTGGCACAGCTCGAGCGGCTGCGTGCGACCGACGCGGCCAGCGTGGCTGCCCTCAAGCGCGAGCTCAGCAAGCTGCACACGCGCACAGCGACCCTTGGCCACCAGCTCCGGCCGACGCTGCAGCAGGCAAGACAGCTGCGCTCTTATCGTTGGCTCTCTGCATAGTGTTTTGATCCTGATCGGGCCTCTGGCTGCCGTGCGCAGGTGCAGGCGCAGAGCTCCCTGCAGGCAGAGGCCGTGGAAAAGATTGTCAGCCGGCTGGAGGCGCTGGACAAGCAGACGCAGGATACGCGCGAGCTGCTGGCCGGGCTCCAGGGTCCGGCTTTGTCCTCGGCAGCTGCGGCTGGTCACCTCCTCGCTGACAACGCCAGCTGAGGCTCTCCTGCGCCCGCAGGCACGATCCACAAGTTGTGGGTCCTCGTCGCGAACTCGCTGAAAAAGTAACCGACGAGCTTGGGCCGAGGTTGAATCCAGGGTGTTCGCCAGCCGCCCTTCTGCGCGCCGCATTGAAAGCCAAACTCTCTCTTCGATCTCAAGTCGAGCGTTCAGGTGAGGTATTGACATCCCGCACTGCTGACCCTGGTCTGCTGGTCTGCTTCAACTAGACCGAATCGGTGGGCATGCTGAGCGACCTCGTCCACTTGCAGGCGGCTTCGCAACACATCTGGGAGACAGGTTTCCTGTCGAGGACCAGATAAATCATGTCTGACGTGTGCGTTCCTCCCCACCTGGGCCGTCCGCTGATTCACTTGTGCCGTGATCGGACCAGGCAGCCGCGCGCGCTTCGACGCGGCCGGCAGCGCTTTCACGATGATTCAACTTCTCTTTCCGCCGACCTGTCTCTGATCGCTCGCTCGCTCGCAGTGAGGAGGAGACGCCGGCCGCCCCGGCCGCCGCTCCGGCGCCGGGCGAGCCCATGGACGTCAACACCGCGGTGCAGCTGGTCCTGAAGAAGGCGCTGGCGCACGACGGCGTTGCGCGTGGCCTGAACGAGACGGCGCGTGCGCTGGAGAAGGGCCAGGCGCAGCTGGCGATCCTCGCCGAGGACTGCAACCAGCCGGACTACAAGAAGCTGGTTGAGGCCCTCTGCGCGGAGCACAACACGCCGCTGCTGTCGGTGCCAGAGGCCAAGCTGCTGGGCCAGTGGGCCGGGGTGCGTATCCTTCAACACCCACCTCAACGCGTTACTAGACGGGCCTGGAGAATGGGGTTCGCTTCTGCGCAAACCTGACGCTGGGTCCATCATTCCGAATGCAGCTCTGCAAGATCGACGCCGAGGGCGAGGCCCGGAAGGTGGTCGGCTGCTCCTCCGTCGTCGTCACGGTGAGCAGCACTTGAGCCAGCAACATCACGAGCCTTGACTGGCTGACTGGAAGCCCTGACACGCCTCTTGCTAATGGCAGGACTACGGAGAGGAGACGGAAGGCCTGACTGTGCTCCAGGAGCACCTCAAGAATGTGCGCTCCCTGCAACACCAAGTGTTCAGGGCTCTGTTGGCCGTTTCCGAAACAGCAGTCCAACACGCAACTGACCGATTTGCGGCTTGCGATGCAGCGCTGAGGCTACGTGGTGACGTCCATGTAACGGCTCTCTCAACGGCTTTCTCTATTGGCACATTCTTTGTCCAAATCAAGCAAATCTTGCAACGAGACAGCACAAAAGCATGTGGGTGGCTGCCGGCACTAAGGCAGCGTCAGCCACTGCAGGTCTGGATTCCTTGCTGCTAGTTGCGTAAGGGCACGTGTGTGTGTACGAGCCATCAAATTGCGTGCAAAACGTGTCAACAGCAAGGCTCTAGAGCAGCTGCCAGTCTGCCAGCTCTCCCAGCAGCGCCTTCTTTCCCTCGCCTGTGGGGGTGCTCCTGCCGGTGGCGGGCCCGCTGGCAGGCGAAGGCAGGACGCCGCCGCTGCCCGGCCTTGCCTGGCCGTTTGGGGAGACCAGGACAGCAGAGCTGCAGGGCACAGACCCAGGGCTCAGGCAACGAACGAGACCTTCTGCAAGGCAGCACGGGCAGCAGGCGGTGGGGTGAGCAGGGCTCACCTCGCCAGCGAGTTGCCGGCAGACCGAGGGCTGCCAGTCTCGGCGGCCACATCCAGAGGAGCCGGCCTGCTGCCCGCTGACGGCCTGCAGCCGGTGCAAGGGCCCGTCAGGCGTGCGCTTGCGGTGCGTGCCTCCAGGACTGGCATGTGGGCGTGAGTCCTTCTGCTCACTGGTGACAAGCGCACTGGTGCTGCCGCGCCACGCACGTCAAACAGCCCGCATGCCATCACCCGAGCTCCGCCGCCGGCTGGCCCTGGCACAGGCAGGCTCACGCGCTGTCACACGCCTGCCAGGCAGGGCCCAGTGCACTCGGCGGGCTGACGCCCCGCCCGCCTATGGGGGATTGGGGACGCACTTGGCAGCTGCGCCGGCCTGCAGCCACGGGTGGCTGAGCATCTCCCTGGCCGTCGCCCGCTTCTCCGGCGCGTACTCCAGCATCGGCAGCAGGAAGTTGGCCAGCGCCTGCGCCTGCGGCCGGGCAAGGCAGCCCGCCTCAGCCCCTCACCCTGCCGCGGCCCAGCGAGCGCCCCTGCTGCCTGCAGCTTGCAGCAGCGCAAGGGAAAGAGGAGATGAGGTCCGGCTGAGTTCATGCGCGCCCCACCGCTGGCGTCTGGATTGCGGTGGCATCGATCAGCGCGGTCGCAGACAAGGGAGCAGGAGCGTAGGGGGGTGGGGGCCGCGCCTCGGCCGGCGGCAGGTCGTACTTCTCGACCAGCACGGCCTCCAGCGGCCAGAAGCGCAGCCGCTTGATGTGGCGCAGCTCGCCCTGGCGGTTGAAGAACTCGCGCGCGTACTTGCCGGTGGAGGTCAGGCGGCGCGGGATGCGGCCGAGCAGCTCCATGAACAGCGCCAGGTGGTCCTCGTCCCTGCGGGGCAGCCGCGGGAGTTGGGGCTGTCAGGCATGCATGTGCGTGCAACAAGAACGCTGACTAGAGCGGCAAGGCATTGGAGATGCAGCGATGGACAGGCGCAGCATCCTCCCTGCTGCGAGCCATGCGGCGAGCCTCTTCCTTGCCTGCCGCTCCTCCTATGCCTCGACCCTCCTGTGGTCTCGATCAGACAAGGCTGAAATGCCTCTCCACTGGAGCGCTACCTACCGGCCGGCGAGGGGGCTGGGGGGAGGGGCTGACCGCTCAAAGTCGCGGCCGGAGCGCGGGTCGAAGAGCAGGTCGCCAGTCGCCAACTCGAAGACCATGCAGGCGAGCGACCACATGTCCGCGGGCGTGGAGTAGCGTGCGCCCAGCAGCACCTGCGGCAGGCACACTTCTCGGCCGGGTGCGCGCCATGACACCAGCAGGTAGAGCCGTTTGTGTGCCAGTCGCGGACACTGGGAGCTTCCAGGGGGGAGGGCGCGCCTCCGGGCAGCGGTACTGCCGCGTCTGGATGTCGCTCGTGAACTGCTTGTCGATCCAGCAGGCGTTGCCAAAGTCGACGATTTTGCAGTCGGCGGTCTCCAGCGCCACGCGCACGGCCGCTTCCGAGGCCCCCGGCGGCTCCGGCAGCGGCTGCTGGCTGTCCGCGGCCGCTGGCAGGCCGCTGCGGGTGACAGCAGCGTGTTTCTTCAGCCACTGCGGGACCTGGTGCCTTGACATGATCCGTCTGAAAGGCTGCCCACCTGGCCCGCAGTGGCTCCTCCCTCGGCTCCATGGCAGCGTCCTCAGGCGCCTGCGGCTCAGCCGCAGCCGACTGCCCGTCCACCGACATGCTGCCGGCTTCCGAGGCGGCCGCCGGCTGCGCCCCCTCCGCGGCGCCCGCCTCCCGCCCGCTCGCCTTCTTGGCCTTGCGCTTCAGCTTTTTCTTCTTGTTGCGGGTCAGCGCATCCGAGCCCCCATCCCCTGCGCCTGCCGCCGGCCTGTCAGAGCCAGCAGGCACGCTGCTGCAGCGCCCGCTTCGGAGGCGCCCAGAGAGCTCGCCTGTCCTGGCGGCCGCCTGCTGGGACGGCGGCTGCAGCGGCTCGAGCCACTTGCGCGGCCGGATCGGGCGCGTGAGCATCACGTTCTCCGGCTTGAGGTCGGTGTGGATGATGCTCAGGCGCGAGTGCAAAAAGTCTAGGGCGACCAGGATCTGCTGCGTCAGGCGGCGGACGATGTCCAGGGGGATGCCCCGGTAGTCAAACTCCTTTATCAGGCTCAGCAGGTTGTCGCCCAGCACCTGCCCAGCCAGCCGCACGTCGACCTCGACATCGGTTTCCCCTACACCCGGCAAGCCCCTGGGCAGAGAGGCAGGCGGGGCAGGGACCTCAAAGACCATGCACACGTGGCGGCCGTGCGGCCCCGAGTGCTCGAACGTGTCCAGCAAGCGCACGCAGTGCTTCTCGCCGGTCGGGTCGCCGTCCACAATCTGCTGCAGCAGCACGACCTCGTCCCGCGCGGCCTCGCTGTAGTGAGACGCGCTCTTCTGCACCTGCAGCAAGGCACGAGGCAGCCTTTCTCACATGCTGCTCAGTAGCTGCCTGCGGGGTCGGGGCTGGGGCGGCTGCTGGCGCTGGGCACCTTGAGCGCCGCCTCGCCGCCCGTCTTCGCATCGTGCACAAGCCAGACGGTGGAAAAGTGCCCCCAGCCCAGCTTGCGCTGCACGGTGTAGCGCCCATTGTTGTAGCGCTCACCAATCTTCACCGGGTGGTAGCCGCCTAGCGGGCGGCAGTGGCTGCTGCCTCAGGCTTCAGGCGCATACAGACCGTCCAAGCAGGAGCCTGTGCTGCGCTCGGCTCGGCAACAGCCCGCCCACCTTTCCTGTAGCCGTCTAGCCCCTCATTTTCGCTCTCTGAGCAGTCGCCCCGGCTGTCGCTCGTGTTCCCGTCGTCCTCGGCCTTGTTCCGAGGCGGCGAGACGCCTGCACGCGACCCCAACGTCTCCATCAGTGCCCAAAAGCAGCCGAAGCTCCTCGATTTCGCGCGAGGTAGCCGCAAGATGCCCGGCTGTCGAACTTTGACAGTGATTTGGAGGGCGGCGGCGCACGCTTCTTGGCGCGGGCCTTTGCCATCGTAGCCTACGGACACTGAGTAGTGGACGAAGAGACCAGCGGCTTTCTGGCCGAGCTGGGAACTCTGATGACACTGAGACGGGTGCCAGGCTTGCAATGGTCAACTTGAAATCTGAACACACAAAATGAACGACCCCAAGACAGGTGACCAACAGCTCTCACTCACTCTCACAATCCACTCACTTTCCCACTTCCTCCAACCGGTACAGGTCATGGCGGCGCTGCTGCGCGAGCGGCATGTTGGTGCGCCGCTGCTCGACCTCCGTGTAGTCGAGGTCAGCCAGCACCAGATCAGGCTCCGCGCCTGCCCGCGCCAGCACCTCCCCCCAAGGCGAGACGACCATCGAGTGGCCGTACACGCTGTAGGAGGCATCAGGGTTGTGTGCCGGTGAGCAGGTGGCGACAAAAAGCTGGTTGTCCACCGCGCGGGCCTTCTGCAGCAGCTCCCAGTGGGCTGGTCCAGTCGTTGTGTTGAACGCGCCTGCAGGCAGCTCGCCTCGGCTCACGTCCTGCCTTCAGGCTCAGAGGTCAGAAGGCTTGCGGAGGGCTGGCCAGCTGGCATGAAGGGGACGCACCTGGGTAGATGAGCAGCTGCACGCCTTTCTGCGCGTACAGAGCAGCCAGCTCCGGGAAGCGGATGTCATAGCAGATGCCCAGGCCCAGGCGGCCCACCGCAGTGTCCACCACCGTCAGGCTTTCCCCCGCGCTCAGCGTGTCTGACTCACGGAACGTCTGCTTGCCGGGGATGTCGATGTCAAATAGGTGCACCTGCAGCCAGCAATTTCAGCCGCAGGCTGGTCATGCAGACCGGGTGGGGTCATGCCACGTCCAAGGAGGGGTAGCAGCCACCGACCTTGCGGTGCTTGGCAATCAGCTTGCCGCCGCTGTCATAGACCAGGCAGGTGTTGTACACGCGTCCGCTGCTTAGCTCTGGGATGGAGCCGCCGACGAGGGTGACGCCGTGCTCCCTGGCCAGGCGGGCCAGCAGGTCCGCGCTGCCGGACGAGCCGCCGTCAACGTCCTCTGCGTTCTTTGGAAAGGCTGACGTCTCGTACGCGCTATTCCAGATCTCAGGCAGCACCACGAGCTGCGCTCCGGCCGCTGCCGCCTTCTGAACTGCCTCGGCGGCCGTCTGCTTGTTGGCCTCCTTGTCGGGGACGACCTTGAACTGGCACAGCCCCAGCTTGATCTGCGCCATATGCATTCTTGTAGCGTCAACTCGGCGCAGCCTTCACATCTTGGTTGCTTTGCAGACGCACCTCAGCTGCACGGCATGTGAAAGTTGGGCATGCGCACCTTCATCGCGCCCGCGTCCTGGCTCTGCGCCCTGACCAGGACGCCCGGAGTGCAGGCTCGCTTGTGCAGGTGCAGCAGGCGGCTCAGGGGTAGCCTGCCGGCGATCATGAGGCGCTGGGAGGTGTGAATGCCGAGGTTGTGTTCAACTGCAGCCCTGACCCGAGAGGTTCATTTTCTGTCTGCAGCACTGGCCGGTCTTGATGGCTGCCAACCTTCTGAACCTGCTGGTCGACGATGGGGACAACGCGGTGCGTTGCTGGGCACTGCATTGGCTGTCGGGAAGTGATGCCTGGCGAGGTGCGCCGCGGACTGACCGCTTGCCGCTGCCACAGGATCCCGATGACATCAACGAGTTCTCGCAGCTGCTGCGAGGTTCGGACAGTGCGCCCTCAGGTGCGCGAGCACGCAAGCCATCGCCGTTTCCGAGCTTGCAAGTAAGGCCTGGTCGTAATTTAAGAAGCAGGGCGGCTGTGCAGGCTCGGCGAGGACTGCGCACTCCTCGGGCTCGCAGGCCAGCCTCACCAGCCAGGGCGTGCAAGGGCAGGCGGTGCCAGGCCGGGCCGGGCCAGGTGCGCAGCTGCCGCTGTACCCAACGCTTCACTCCGTGCCCGGCCACAAGGCAAGCGACAGATGATGTTGGGTCTGCAGGCGGGCAGGCGGCTGCGAGCACCTCCGCCGCTGGAAGATCGCAGAAAACAGGCGCACACTGGCCCCTCCTGTCAACTTCAGCAGCTGTAAGTAAGGAGCAGTGGTTTTGATGCCATTCCCGCTTGCAGGAGTGCCCATCCAGATCATGCTGGAATGGTGCAGACAGAATTTGGCGCCTGCAGAGATGACAAAGCTCAACGGGGTGCTGCGGGAGATGAAGGTGCGTGGGTGGGGACGGCAACCAACCAGCCGCGGCTGCGAGGCCGTGGCCAGGGTACAGATGTGCGGCCAATCGGTCTGCAGGCCAAGGTGGCTCAGGGCATGAAGCCAACCAAGGACATCATGTCCATCATCATGGCTGCCCTCGGCCAGGAGAGGGCTTCACAGCTCAAGGCGCACGTGCTGGCTTCAGTGAGGCACTTGCTGCCAACTCCCTGCTGCACGAGGCGACGCCTGGTGCCTGCATGGCTGAGCGACCGCCTGCCTGCAGGTCCAGCGGCGGTCAGGGCAGGCCGCACCGCCCAGCCACAACGGCCACCCACAGCCCGGCGCAGCCCCAGCAGCCAGGCCTGCCGGCCAGGCACGCAGCCCCCTCGGATCCAACAGCATCCTGCAAACGAGATGGAGTGGGTTGTGTGGATCTGAAACACTCTTCAAGTGTGAAGTTGAGAGCGGCGTCCTGGCTGCAGGCGCCCCAGGCGCTCCACGCGCAGCCGCAGGCCCACCCGCAGCACCCGCACGCCCACCAGCAGGCCGGCGGCAGCATCATGCAGTCCCTCATGTACAACGCGGAGCAGTCGCGGCACGGGACGGCAGCGCCGCAGCCGCAACAGCCTGCGCACCCCCAGCACTGGCAGGCGGCCGCCGCAGGGAGGGTGCGCTGTCGCCGCTTAGCTCGTCGAGCCATGCACTGTCCTCTGACACATGGCATTGGCAGCCGCAAGAGACGGCCGCCCGCTGCCTGCAGGCCACGCCGCCGCCGGGCGCGCCAGGCTACCCGCAGCAGCAGCCGCGGCCTGCCCTGCCTCCAGGTGTGTGCCCCCTCTCACAAGCTGCGCATCCGGGGCCCTAGACCGACTCTCAGCGGGCAGGCATGAGCCTGTCGCGCGGGGCGTGCAGGCGCGCATCCCGCGTCTGGCCCCATGCAGGCTGCGCACGCGCCCGGCCCCGCGCCCGCCCAGCCCGCGCTCGGCAAGCACCCTGCTGAGGCGCCGCCCACGCAGCCGGGCCCCAAGCGGGCGCGCAAGGAGAAGGAGGACGGCGTGGAGGAGGAGAACGACGTGCTCAAGGCGCTGCGACCGCGCTGCCCGCGGCCCTGCCCTGCCTGCTGCCTGCGGGCAGGTGGCTGAGCCGGGGGTTTGCCAGCGCGGCAGGACTCCGGCGTCAACCTGGAGGAGGAGCAGAGCGCGCTGCTCGGGACGCTCGAGCGGGCACGCGCCGCGCCTGCGCCGGCTGCGGCGGCGGCGGCCGCCCCGGAGCAGCCGTTCCTGAACCCGACGCCGCTCGGCATCAAGGCAGGGCGCCGGCAGACGCGCCGTGTCGGGGCAGGCTGCGCTGCCCTGCTCGCGCCAGCAGCTCATGTGGTGTTTGTGCGCCGGCAGGTGCTGGACGTTGCCAAGCGGCACGGCCTGGAGAGCGTGGACCAGGCGGTCTGCCAGCTGCTGGCCCGGGCGGCGGACGTGCACCTGGGCGGCCTGATCGAGCGCGTGTTTGCGATGACGCGGCAGCGCACGGACGCCGAGCGCACGCGGCCGGGCATGGTGCAGAGCAGCAACCTGCGCAGGCGGCTGCACGAGTGGAACCAGGAGCAGGAGCGCGAGCGGCAGGCGCCGGCCGCGGCTCCCGAGGCAGACGGCCAGGTGGCCTGCCGCGCCTCTGCAGGCTGTTCCATGCGCTGTAGCCAGGTCCAAGGGGAGCTGAGTGCGCTGCACGGACGCAGGCGGCCGCCGCCAGGGGTGCGGCGGAGGAGGAGGGCGCTGCCGGCAAGAAGGCGGATCGGCCAAACCGCAAGGAGACGGAGAAGCAGCAGGCCTCGGCCGCCAACGCTGCCGCCGCGGCTGCCTTCGGCTCCAAGGGCCAAAAGTGGGGCAGCTGGTCGGTGGACGCCGCCAAGAAGCCCGGCGCCGCCGGGAAGGCCAAGGCGCCGGCGGGCAAGCCGGCCACACCACAGCCCGCGGGCGCGCCCAGTCCTGCGCCGCCGGAGGCTCGGCCGGATGAGGCCAGGCCAGCGTCCGCCAAGCCGTCCGCGCTGCCGCCGACGCGCGTGCGGGCGGAGGCGCTCTCAGCCAAGCTGGAGGATGTGGTGGCTGCGCTGGAGCGGGACCCCATGTACCAGCGCAGCACGCTGCTCTACAAGCTGTACGGCCAGCTGACGGGCTGAGTGGGAGTGCTGCAAAGGACGGAGTTGTGAGAACTTGGATGGCCGCCCAATCAGCCTGGCATTTGCAGCCTCCATTCCCCTGCAGCGCTGGCGGCCCACAAGACCGCACCATGCCGGGCAAGAAGGGCGGGAAGCGCGGGCGCGGCGCCAAGCGCCCCGCAGAGCGGGAGGATGCAGGCCTGCCCGACGAGTTCCAGCTTGATGTCGACAAATTTCATGACGACCGCGAGCGGCGCCTGCTGGGCGATGCCGATGACGGCGCTGCTGATCTGAGCGGCGAGGACGACGACGTCGGCGTGTACGACCTTGACCTGGGCGAGGAGAGCGACTCCGATGCCGAAGCGGCGGCGGACGACCGCCTAGCCCAGCGTGCGTGCCTCACGCGCTTCAAATGGCAATGCACACAAGGCTGTGCGCATGGCGCGACTGACGGCTGCTCCCGGGCCTGTAGTGGAGCGGCAAGAGAAGGCGCTGCGTGCGAAATTGCGGCTGCAGCAGGGAGAGGAGGAGTCGGAGAGCGAGGAAGAGCCGGATGCCACGGGCCGCGCAGACTGGGGCGCCAAGAAGGGCGCCTACTACGAGCGCGCGCCGGTGGGGTCTTTGCTCTCTCCCGCATTCGCAGTACCAGGACATTCGAAAAAGCCACCCATGCTGAGTACCGAGGTCTGCGTGCAGGACGAGAGCGATGAGGAGCAGGTCCTAGAAGAGGAAGAGGAGGGCCGGAAGCTGCAGCAGGCCGCTGCCGAGGCGCTCGACAAGGCCGATTTTGGAGCCGGGGACAGCGATGAGGAGGACGACGAGGACGATGAAGAGGTGACTGCCTGCTCCCTCACAGCAGGGCACATGCTGCCAGGCGCACGGCAGGGGAGCAAGCAGCACTCAGCAGCTGGGCGCCACTCTTAGGGCACTCAGGTTCTACGTTGTCTGCGAGACGAAGCGGCGCCTGCCGCTAGCAAGCGCGCAGCCCAATGTGGGCAGCGCGTCGTATTCAGGTCGCTACATTTCTCGTCTCGCAGGACGTGCAGGAGGAGGGGCCTGCTGCCGACGCAGCCGCCGGCAGCCTGGCAGAACACGCAGACGCGGGCGAGCTGCAGGCGCTGCTGGCCAGCCTGCAGGCGTCGCTCAAGGACGTGCGCACGCGCATCGCCCCCCTCATCAGCCAGGTGCCGTCCCAGCCGCAGCCCCGCCTCTCTCCCTAGGAGCTCTGCACAGCTCAGGTTGCCAACACGAGGGGGCGCCTGCAGGTCAAGGAGGGGCAGCTGGCGACGGCCGAGGGCGTGAGCTACCTGGAGGCGAAGAACCTGCTGCTGCTGCACTACTGCCTCAACCTGGTCTTCTACCTGCTGCTGCGCGCGGAGGGCCGGCCCGTGCAGCAGCACCCAGTCGTGGCGCGCCTCTTCGAGCTGCGCACCTTCATGGAGAAGCTGCGGCCGCTGGACAAGAAGCTGGCCGCGCAGATCGACCGCCTGCTCTCCTCGCACCGCTCCGACCAGGCCAGCATCCGCTCTTTGTGCCTGCAGACCACATTTCTGGGGCGTGTTTAGGCCCCCGCGTCCGCCAGTGGTGTGCACCTGCACCGCTGCAGCCAGCACTGAGTGCGAGGGTGTTGTGTGCACAGGCGGCGGCGGCTGCTGGCGAGCAGCAGGACGGCGAGGCCGAGGAGGAGCTGCAGTTCCGGCCGCAGCCGGCGGCGCTGGTGCCCAAGGTCGGCGGCGGCGCGGGCGGGGAGGGCGACGAGGTGTACCGGCCGCCAAAGCTCAACCCGGTCAGCCTGGAGGAGGACCCGGACCGGGCGCCCGGCAGGCGCGAGGCGCGGGGCGCCGCACGCAAGGCGCGCAAGTCGCTGCGCAGCGACATGGTGCGGGAGCTGGCGCGGGAGGTGCACGAGATGCCGGAGGAGGCGCGCCTTTCCTTCCCTCCGCCCAAAGCCTCTTGCCGGACCCGGCGAGCCGGCCCTCAGCTTCCTGCGGCAGTGTCTGCCACCTGTGTTGGCTGAGTGCTGTCCTTTTCAAGCGAGCGACAACACCTGCCAGCTTGGGCTCCGCAGCCTGCTGCAGTGACTGTGTGGAGGCTGAGAGGGGCACGGCGCCGCAGGTCCGCGGCGGGCACCCCGGCGACGACGCGGCCGCGGTCGCCCGGCAGCGCGAGCGGCTGGAGAAGCGCGCGGCCGTGGAGGAGGAGCTGATGATGCGCGTGCCGCTGGCCAAGGCGGAGCTGAAGAGCATGAAGGCGGCCCGCCGGCTGCAGGCGTCCGGGGGGGCGCTGCTGGACGACTTTGGGGACGAGGTGGCGGACTTGGTCCAGGTGATGCCTCCTCACCAAAACTGGTTTGCTGGACTCAGTGGCCTCTTCGGCCTGCAAAGCGGCCTCACGCTGTCTGGCGTATCTGTGACACGCCAAGCCCTCGCTGCGGTGATGACCAACCATAACACGCGTTGCACTACTGACTGGCGCAGCCAGAGTGAGTACCATTGCAAGAGTCTGAGCAGCGAGGGCATGTGCATCATTCCCTGTGCCAGGCCAGGCTACCCACTGCTCCCTTGCCTCACACGCTGCTGCCGCCTGCCGCTGCTCGCAGGCCTCCGCCAGCACAGGCTTCGGCAACGTGTCCCAGCGCTTTGGCGTCGACGCACGCCAGGAAGGCCGCAGAGGCCCCTCGGGAGACGCTGAGCTGCCTGGCAAGGCGCCCCTGGCCGAGCGCCGCGCCAAACTCGACAATGTGAGGCCCAATTCCTGGCTTCCAGTCAATTTCTGTGTTGCCTGGTCTCCTGGTTCAGCTCACCTTGGCGATGATGCCTATAAATATACTTTGATGGCTCTGCCAGCTGATCTCAACCTCGTCCTGAGCCAAGGCACAGCAACGCTCACTCCTGCTTCTGTCGACACACGCCAGCCCCCTGACGCATGTCTCCTGGCCGCCACTTGCAGGTGCGCGCAAAGCACGGGCTCGCTCTGGACTTGCAGCGGCAGGCGGCCAAGCGGCCAGCGGCTGAGCTCAGCGAAGACGACGAGGACGGAGCCTACATGGAGGCCAAGCGGAGCGCAGACAGCCGCAAGAAGGCCCGCAAGGCCAAATACCAGCCGCCTGCGCCCATGCCGCCGCTGGAGGACGAGGCGGTGGCAGGCGGCCACCGGAAGGTGTCGCGTGCAGTCGACAAGAACCGCGGACTGACGCCGCACCGGCGCAAGGACACCAAGAATCCCCGCGTCGCGGTGAGGCTTCCTGTCCTGCCTTGACTTTCACAGCCTGAGGAGTGCCACGCAGTTCTCGCCCTCAGCACTGGCCGGCTCTGCTCGCAGGGCCGGAAGAAGTTCGAGAAGGCCAAGATCCGGCGGAAGGGGCAGGTGGCCAGCGTCAAGCAGCCAACAGGCAGATACGGCGGCGAGGAGACCGGCATCAAGAGCAAGGTCTCCAAGAGCGTCAGGTTCTGAGTCTGCTTTGTTGCTGGTGTGTACTAGAAGTCTGGTGTGCGCTTGCCTTTCAATTCGTCTTGCCTGTGAGTTCGCGGCACCTTACACAGGTGTTTTGCATGTAGATCCAAGTACCGGAATTTGTTCACTTTATAAAAACAGCTCGCTCCCTCTCGCTCCCTCACAACTGCCTCACTCAGACTCGGCGTCTGGCTCGTCAGACTCCGAGCCGCTCCACTCGCGCCTGGCCTTCTTGGCCTTGGCGCGCGGGGCGCGCTTGCGGCTGCCGGGCCGCTTGCCCGGCCTGCCCGACCCCAAGCTGCGAGGGCCTGTGGACTGGCCGCCCTTCTTTGCTGCAGCCACCGTCTGCGCCCAGGCGGGGGTCGCGGCGCCCTGCGGCGAGCCCACCTCGGGCTGCCCCTCCCCGCGCCCCACTAGCAGGTGGTTGTGCTCTAGGTGGAACTTGCTGAGCAAGGCCTTCAGGCCCGCGTACTGCTGGCTGGCCGGCTGGCTCTGGAAGGCCGCCAGGCTGACAGGCAGCGCAAACACCTCGCGCAGCGGCTGGAACTGCGCGCGCTCCTCCGCCTTGCGCTTCTCGGGGTTCTGCTGCGAGGCTGCCACCCGCTCCGCAGACAGCGAGTGCGCCGCCATCAGCAGCTCCACCGCCCGCAGCACCGCCGCGAGCGCAAAGCCCGCCCTGGCGGTCTGCTGCGCTGCGCGGGCGGCGGGGCCGGCGGCTGCCGGCTGGCTGGCGAGCTGCTTCAGGCTGCGCAGGGTGCTGTCGCCCGCGTGCGCCGCAATCTGGCTGAGCCCCGCCACCAGCGGCAGCACCTCGTCGCCTCGCTTCCATGGCAGCTCCACTGCCAGGTGGGCGCAGACGACCGCCAGCTCCGTAGGCGTGCCCGCCGTGCTGCCAGCCGCGCATGCTGCCTCCAGCCGCTTGAGCAGTGCGCTGACCATCGCTGCCCTGCCCTGCTTGCTGGGCTGCAGGACGTCGGCGTAGAGCGTTTGCAGCCCCAGCATGGCGGACTGCGGCGCGGCTGTCCACTCGACTGCTCCCGGCACTGCTGCTGCTGCGCTGAGCTGCTGCTGGAAGTTGGCCGCGACCTCCAGGCCAGTGCCGAGAGCGCGAAGGACGATCTCCTGGTGCTTGGCAGCAACCTGCTTCAGGATGCGCAGCGCCAGCTCTGCCGTGGCGCTCTCCCTGCATGCCACGCCGTTTTCCTGTGAACTACTCACACCACCTCAATTGCCGGCACAGGCTGTCAAGAATGTGCACGGCTGCAAGATGGGAGCCCAGCGCAGCCAACCTGCTGGCGTCGGTGATGACGGCAATCAGGTGCGGCACAAAGGTCCAGGGCGGCAGCACGCCGTTCCGCTCGACGACCTCCACGACTTGCACGGCCCCGTGCCGGACCATGCCCGGCAGTCGCTCCGGGCCCGGCATCTGTGCCGAGCAGCTGATCTGCGTGCAGGTCGTGAGCCGCAGCACGTGGTCCACATTCTCCTGCGTGACAGCATGCCCACCTCTAAGACACCGCACTCGGAACAAGCGCTGCGCAGCTGACTGGATCCTCGCCGCTTGCACAGGGAACAGCAGCGGCTGACGCCGAGCTGCACCTGTAGGATGCTGTTGCCAGCCGACAGCGCGTCCCTCTCCCCGTTCTGCGTGTTGACGCGGGCGGCGGCGGCCTTCTTGCCCCGCCGCTGCGCCGCCGCCTGGGAGCGCCCACGCAGGTCGCCCTCCTCGTGCTTGAGCAGGTCCAGGACCAGGCTCAGGGCCGCGCGCATCAGCATGAAGTCGGCGCCCGGCTGCAGCGCGGCTGCCAGGATGCTGCGGCTGCGCTCGGACAGCAGCAGGTCTGGCCGCGCGACGGCGATCATGCCCATCGTGCGCAGCGCCTGCTCCCGCAGCGGCACGGAGGCCGCCGGCTCCTGGCAGATGGCTGCGGCTGTGTCGTAGCAGAGCGCTGCCGACAGCGGCTGCCCCTGCAGCCGTCAGGTCAATGTGAGTGGCTGAGGATGGCATTCTTGCTGTCCCTGTGCATTGACTGCCTGCACGTTGGCAACAGAAAGGGCACCTTGAAATCCTCGGCCTGGCTCTTCTCCTCCACGATGGCTGCGCCATGCCGCAGAATCTGGCCCAGCACGCACAGGTACCGTTTGCTGAAGCGGGAGCTGTTGGCCTGGTAGCCCTGCTCGCAGCACTGCGTGATGAGCTCCAGGTAGCGCGAGGCCAGCCACGTAAGCTGCCCTCCGGTGCCGGGCGCGATGCGATGCAGGCTGCCGATGGCCTGGCACGCTGCAGCGACCACCTGCGGGGGCAGTGGCGGTTGCAGTCATTCAGCCGGCGCCCTGTAGGGGGAGCACGTACACGCGCCTGCTGGCTGAGACCTCAAAGCCCAGACTGCAGCAGGGCAGTGGCTGACGAGGGGACAGAGAAGCACACCGACTGGTAGGCGTGCGATCGGACGAGCGCCACCATGTCAGCCTCCAGGTCTTTGGCGAGCGAGCCGCTGACAGCCTTCAGCTCCGGCAGCACCGAGCCCACGATCGCCAGCACGCACACCAGCTGCTCGGCATCCGTCTGCGCGGCGCGCTCCTGCCCCGCCTTGCCGCCCCCGTCCGCCTTGAGGTAGGGCGCCAGGCACGCGACAAAGCGCGCCGGGTTCTCGGGCGGTATGCACAGCTGCACGTCGCTCAGGCTCAGCGCGTGCAGCGCCTGCGCGACGGGATTGCGGCCGCCGTCAGTCTGGCTGCCGCACATTATACAACAACCACGCAGCACTGCGTGGTGCCTCCAGCAGGCCTGGCACAGTACACACCAGGAGGTAGGAGAAGCGCTGCTGCGACGCCTCGGCCGCGTCTGCAGCATCCTCCTGCCCCGAGATGATGCCGCCCAGCAGCGCGGCCGCCAGGTCCCTGCCCGCGTCGTTGGACCGGTCCGCCTTGGCCGCGCCGGCGGCCTTGCTCAGCACCCAGACCAGCGGGTGCGCCGCTTCCAGCGGGAAGAGCATCTGGCGCTGCTGGCCGCGCTCCGCGCTGGAGCTGATGTGGCCGGCGATGCGGGCCAGCTGCGCCGCGCGCTGCTTCACCTCCTCTGGGCCGTCTGCAGAGCACCCACGGCGCCTGTGCCGGTCAAGCGGCGTCTCAGGCACGGCCCCCGCGAGCCAGCCTGGGGCAGGGGCCGCGCCTTTGGCATAGGAGAACAGCATCGCGTGGAAGCACTTGGACACCAGCTCCTGCACGCTCTCCTCGTCCTCGGCCGCGCGCTGCGCGATCAGGTAGCAGGCCTCCGCGCGCCTGCTGAAGCTCGGCCGCAGCACGCAGCTCTCCCAGATCATTTTCATCGCCGCTTTGCGCACGCCCACCGAGGCGTCGCCCACCGACGAGGCGACGATGCCGTAGCACGTGTCTGCCACGTCCGGCTCGGCCGAGCTGCTGATGTGCAAGCCCAGCAGGTTGAGCGACTCCAGCCGCACCGAGGGCGACTCGTCCTGCCAGCCGCAGCGGCCGTTCAGCACCGCACCGGCTGTCAAGCCTCAATTGGAGCGCACGGCTGCTGGCCAGGGGGAGGGCCAACCTCCAGCGCGATCTTGAAGCAGCTGGCCACGTGGTCGTTTGACAGCAGGCGGGCGTCGGCCTGGACAAAGGCGCCGACTGCGCGCACAATCCGCGCGCGCACAGCCGGACCGCTGTCCTTGGCTTCGATGCATGCGTGCAGCCACTTCAGCAGCTGCGTCCGCAGCCGGCCGAGCTGATGCAGCGCCTCCAGACGAGCCAGCAGCTCCGCTTGGCCTGCATGACGGGCTGGCAGGGTGACACCGCAAGCAGCGGGGCAGCGAGCCTGGTGCTCGACGCAGCCGGGTGGGAGGACAGCAGGACCTGCGGGCAGCTCCGGGCTGGTGTCGGCAGCAGCCTGGGCCTTCAGCCGCCAGATGTCCTCCAGAGCAGCTGCGCCATCAAAGTTGCTGTCGACCGCTGCTGGACTGTACACGTCATCCAGGAAGGTCTGGTACAGGCGGAAGCGCAGCGCGCTGGCAAACCCGTCCTTCTCTCCCTGGCTGCAGCGAGACAGGTGCTGCAGAAGCTGCTCCCGCCGCGCCGCCGCGTCTGCAGGCAGCAGCCAGGCTCGTGTGTGTGCGTGCTTGTCAAGTGGGAGTGGTGGTTTGTCTTGCGACACCTGCGGACCAGGTGCCTAACCTGAGCTCATGGAGGCGGGAACTGCCTCGCTTGCCACCTCGCCCTCCGCCTTCTTGGCGTCGCCAAACAGCTGTGCGCCTATCGTGCTCAGCAGCTCGATGGCCAGCTGCCGCGCGTTGCTCTCGGAGCTGGCAATGCCGTGGCCGCTGCCCAGGATCGAGCACAGCCGGTTCAGCATCAGCGCCGCTGCCGGGGAGTCCGGCTTGCTGTAGCAGGCGAGCAGGTCTGCGCGGCGACGGCCGCCATCTCAGATTGGCCGCTCTTTGCAGAAACTCCACGCGACAATGCTTCCAGCCTTGACAAAAGGAGGGGCAGGCTGCCTGCCACCACGCGCTCCACGACTGTCTTCATGTCTGACTGCATGTCTGATTTGGCCGCCTTGCTGCTGGTGCACCTGCGCAGGAGCCGCAGCTGTGAGTGAGCGTGAACTCCCAAGGGCCAAGAACATGGCTCTGAGGGACCGCGAGGCGGGCAGCGTCCGCACCTGGAGATGCAGAACACCCAAAAGTAGTCGATCCAGCGCGAGGCGGGGAAGAGCGACTGCTCCCAGTGAGCGGGCTCTGACCCGGCAGGCGGGACTGCCGCGCTGTCCTGCAGGTCGTGCACGCTCGAACGTTTGCCAGGCAGCCATGCAGGGTGCTACTTTTTCTAAAGCAGGGATGCAAGCAGCACGCGCCTGGACCATCCTGAGCACCAGGGAGGTGAGGCGCTGCGTCGCCGGCTTGTTCTTGCCTCCTGCCGCCTTCTTCGCCTTAGCGACTGGGATGCTCGGCAGGACGGTGTTGAGGACATCGTCAAAAATCAGGTCCCTTTGCTGCCCGTACTGCTTGAAGACGGCCACGATGAAGTCTGCAAGCGCAGCCTGCTCCTCAATCCCCGTGCCACTGGCCAAAAATCGCTGGCTCAGGCAATAGCTGGGATTCAAGTCGCACCGCTGGCGGCGCCTTGCAGCGCCTCGAGATCAGCGGCAGTGAACGTCTCGGCAGCTATGCGGATGAGCGGCATGACGAAGGTCTCCTCGATTCGCACAGCCTCCAGCAGGTCGGCCAGCAGCACCAAGACTTTGCGCACCCTGTCGGCCAGCTGCAGGAACACAGCAGACGCCCTGCACCCGCCCCTGAGGCTCAGATGGCGACAAATCAAGCAGCAGCTGTCTTGGCGTCACAGGGCAGCCAAGACGGGAGGAGAGCGTAGGAACCTGTAGGACCGGCCGCCGGCGCCCTTCTTGGCGCGAGCTCCAGTGTCGTTTGGTGGTGCCACTGCAGAGCGCAGCCCGCCTGAGCGCCTGACGATTGGCAACTCTAGCAGCTGCTTATGCCGGATGCTGCTTCAGTGCTCACCTCCATCAGCGTCCTGCTTCTTGGCCAGCACGTTCAACAGCAGCTGCTGCTTGGCAGTCATGAGCAGGCTGACGATGAGGTCCTCCCGCATCAGCTGCTGCGGCACACCACGGGCCAGCATGATGTGCAGCATGGTCACGCTGGCGTCCAGGCTCTCGAGCACAGCCGACACGTCCTCAGAGTCCTCCTGCAAACAACAGGTTTGTTGACAGCAAGAACCAACACGCACGGTTCGTGTTGGTTGTTGCTTGCCGCACGGCGGGCCTCTGCCATTTGCTGGATGCAATTGCCAGCAGCACAGGGCTCACCTCCTCCCAGCCCTGGATGTTGATGTCCTCGCTGCTGCGCACATGTCCGTGCAGGGCAGCCAGGCAGGAAGCCAGGAGCTCTTGCGGCAGCTGCGCAAAGCTGGCCTGGCAGCGCTGCACCTCCGAGCCCAGCAGCTGGATGCGCCTGGCCTGCAGACCGCCCTGCCCTGCCCCGTCGTCTGACAAGTGGCCTGCAAACACAGCTGTCTGTTGAGCCTGTGCAACAGGTGCACTGCCAGTGAGCCCTTCAGCGCCGGAACACACCATCAGCCTCCTCGATCTCGCCGTTCGCAAGGCCGCCGGCGTCGCAGATGACGGCCTTCATGGCCGCCTCGACTTGCTCTGCACACTCGAATGCTGTAAGGCAGGGTGCCAGCTTTAGCTGCTTCTCTGCAGGTGGAAAACCTAGTGTACCTGTCGAGACAGGGGCTGGTAGCTCCTCCGTCTTCGCCCGGCTTCTCCGACGCTTGTTGCTGCTGGGCTGCAGTGCCGCAAGCCGGTCCTGCAATCCTTAGCGAACACCTTAGCGAGTTAGCTTGAGGAGCGCAGATCAGCTGTGGGAATGCTAAGGAACACAATGGCAAAGCGACCTGGGCCTTTCGCTCGGTGGACGGCGGAGCTTGCACAGCTGCCACGGCCGGGGTCAGCTCCTCCTTCATTGCTGCTTCCTCTGCAATCACCGTGTCATTTATAGGCCCACAGGATCTCGGACTGCCGCACACTGCAGTTGGCACTGCCTGTTCTGATGGCGGCACCTGAGGGGGTCAGCGAGAAGGCATCTGCATAGCACTGCGCCACGGCGGTCTGCAGGTCGGTCATGACCGCATCGTCACGGTCGTCAGCGGCGTGGATGGGCTCCCTGCGCGCGGCGCCGAAGTTTGGGCATGACGCCTGATTCATTGGAATCACCGGCATCACCACTGCCCGATCGGTCCACGGTCGAGCACAGTTGTGACTGTAGAAGCTCACATACGCTCAAGCTCGCAGCCCCGCAGCAGCTGCGCGGCATCTCGCACGGTCTCGGGGCCGGGGTCGACATCGCCGAAGGTCGTCCATGCCTCGCGCGGCGCCGGGGCGACGGGCAGCTCCAGGGCGCCTAGGATGGTCGACTGGTACAGATTCATGCCGGGTCAGCCTCTA
>BHFV01000041.1:64546-75757 GCA_003568905.1 Trebouxiophyceae sp. KSI-1 | reverse complement strand
GGGGGGGGGGGCATGTGTGTGCCTAGGCCTAGGCGGGATGAGGACAACGGGCGGCAGCAGCAGCTGCGGGTGTGTGCAGCGGTCGGCGGGGAATCCTGCTGCGGCTGCTGTCGCCTGCCTTTGAAAGGCAGATGCCACGGCCTGCAGCCCTCCGGCACGCCACATGCGCCTGTCACAGGCGCCTGCGCTTTTCCCAGCAGAGAGGCAGTCCCGCTCAGACCTTGCATGCCCATTTGGGCCGCAGCTGCCAGCCTGGTGCTTGCGCCAAGGCAGGCTAACAGCACCCCCTCCTCTCCGTGGCTGAGACAGTCGCCAGTTTCCGGCCGGCCAGCCGCTGTGTGCCTGCACAGGAGACGGCGGACCAGGAGCGGGAGCTGAAGGTGCACAAGGGCACCTTCATCGGCGTGACTCGCGGCATCCTGGCCTGCCTGCGGCCGCGCGTGTGGCTGAACGACGAGGTCGTCAACCTCTTCATGGGGCTGCTGCAGGCGCGCGCTCGCACGCACAGCGCCACTCTGTCCACCTGCTCCCTTCACAGCTGCGGCCTTGTGGCGTCTTGGCCTGCAGCTGCCTGCCAGCCTCTCCGCAGAGCTGCCCGAGCTGAGATGTGCCGGCGCTGCCTGCAGGACCGCGACCGCGCGTGGCGTGCCGACGGCCGCTTCCCAAAGTGCCACTTTTACAACACCTTTTTCTTCAACAAGCTGTTCAAGTGCGCCTCCTTTGTCCTTTGTTATCCAACGTAATGTAATGCAACGTTACGTGACGTAACTTTGTCGTCTTCTTCCTGTGTCATCGACGCAATGGAGGCGCGCTAGCGGCAATCAGCTGCTCTATCGGGCCCGCAGCCCGCTCCGCCTGCTACGGCAGGAATTGTGACAGTCTGGCTCTCTGCCCCGCCCGCGCAGCGACAGGAAGCAGTACAGCTACGAGGAGGTGCAGCGGTGGACGCGGCCGGGCAAGCTGGCGGCGGCCGGGCAGGCCTCCAAGAGCGTGCTCGACTGCGACCGCCTGATCTGCCCCGTGCACCTACCGGCGCACTGGGTGTGCGCGGCTGCGGACCTGCGGAAGCGCGAGATCCTGTTCCTGGACTCCATGGCGGTGAGGCCTGCCACTGCCGCAGCGCCTCTGGGAGGGCAGGCACCCAGCCGCTAGAGAGGGGGGGGGGGGGGGCAGGGCTTCCCTGCCATGTGGCAGCAGAAGCAGAAAACTAAATGCTTGACCCATGACAAGCAGCAAAGGGCATTCCCAAGCCCCCCCTTTGCGGGCATGGACGAGCACGGCGCCGCTTGGTGGGGGGGAGGGTCGGAATGCCGCCGCAGCACTCCTGCGCCCCTGCTGCTGAGCCTTCTGGCCGCTGAGGCGCATGCTGTGACTCCTTGGCCAGTCGAAGCCCAAGGCGATGCTGGACGCCTTCCGCCGCTACGTCGCGGATGAGTTCCGGGACAAGAAGGGGCAGGAGGTGGACACGAGCGACTGGCCGATCCGGTGCGGCCGCCTCCCTTCCAGCTGCGCCGCTGACAGCCTGTGTGAATTGAACTGCTGCTTGCCACATGAGCATGGCATGAAGGCAGCGCAAGCAGCGCTCCATGTGCCTGGAATCACCTTTCATGGGATGGCGGTGCGATGGACAGTCAGCCCATCCCGCCTCGCTCGCCCATCCTCTCCGCCTCCATCTGTTTGCACGCCTCGCCTCCGGCTGAGACGCCGGCGCCCTGCACCTGCCACCCGCAGGTACCTGACCGTGCCGCAGCAGGAGAACGGGAGCGACTGCGGCGTGTTTGCGATCATCTTCGCCGAGGTGCCCCTCCCCTCCGCGCCTGAGTCAGCACCCGCCAGCTCTTGCTGCACCTGAGTCCTTGCATTCCGCCCAGCCATTTCGCCAACACCAGGCCATTTTCGGCCCTCTGGCTGCCCAGCGAGCCGCCCGGGGCTGACACGTGCCTGCGGCCGCAGCACCTGGCGCGCGACGCGCCGCTGCGCTTCGCCCAGGCGGACATGCCCTACTTCCGCGCGATGGTGACCGCCAGCATCATGGAGCTCAAGGCGCCCGCCCACTTCTGAGGGGTCTGGCCGCCGCTGAGAGCGGCCCAGCTGGCAACGCTGCCCAGCCAGATCGAGGCCGCACTAGCCCCTGAGTGCCTAGGCAGGCGGTGCTGCCCGGAGCTGAGGCGGGCCTTGCAAGACCGGAGGGAAAGCTTGTGGCCAGCAGATGCGAGGCGGGCTGCCTGACTCGCTTGGTGAGAGTGGAGGTCGCAGGAGACGGGCTGCGCTGCGTTGCCTGGACTTGGTCGGTCCGGCAATACATCGGCCTTTTTTTGCCCAGGGTGTGTGACACCAAACGATCCTGGTCTCGGTGCGTGGCCTGGCAGGACCGGATGCTTCACGCGCTGCATGGTGACGCTCGGCAGTAGGGCAGCGCCCGGCCTGTCCGCCCCTTTTTCGAGTTCGAGCGTGGGCCGCCGTGCTTGGCAGGCAGCCCAGCACCAGCTTCGCAGGCAGACGCTGCTTGCTGCCGCCGCGCCCCTCTCCCACGCTCATGCATCCAGCGCGTGTTCAATTCCTCCAGCTGACGTGCTCGCTATCTGTTCCGGCTGTCATTTATGGCCTGGCTGAGTTCATCTGTTTCGTTCTGAGCCGGCAGGAGAGCAAAGTTTGTGAACATCGATTTGCAAGCAAGCGACTGCACTGATTGCAGCAGGAAGGCACACGTCCGCAGGCAGGCAGCAAGGCGGCGCTGGCCGGCCTCAGGCCTTGCTGCGCTTGAAAAACTGCTCTATGCTGGCCTGCGTCGCCTCGCCCCGCTTTGTCGTCCCCGCGCCAGCCGGTGCAGGCGTGGCCAGCTCGGCAGGCGCCGCAGCCTCAGCGCCCCTGACTGCAGGCAGCCAAATGGCACTCTCTGTCAGAGCATGCCACCTGCTCTGTATACATTCGACTCATAACTGCAGAGCTCTGTCAAGAGTCTGGCCTGCAGGAGCTGCTGCCAGCGACTCGACTGGACATGCAGCTCAACGCTGACACATGCATCGTGCTGCTGAGCCAGGCTGGCATACACACCAGGCGTCGTCGGCTGCTGCGCCGTGCTGCTACCAAACAGCTGTCGAATGTCGCTGCCCTGGCCGGCGGACGAGCCGGCGGCCGCGCCGCCAGCCGCGCCGCCAGGCTCCAGCGGCAGCTCACGGAACTTCGCCGCGCTGAGGCGCTTTGTCAGCCAGGCGGTCGGCCGGTTGCGCAGCGTCCCGAAGATGGGGGTGCTCGCCTCGCCTGCGGCCGGGCGGCGGAGCCTGAGCAGGAGCAGCTGCAGGCTGCTAGGCCCCAGCAGAGGCAGCAGTTCACAGGCATTAGGGTCTGATAGTCACTGCCAGCTCACACCCTGTTGCAGCTGCCTGCCTGCAGTCCCTCAAAGGCCTGTGTTGTGTTGTCCGCATGAGCCAATGTCAAAGCAATGAGCTCTGCATGCGTGCAGCAGCTATGCGCAGAAGCAGCACGACAGAGCATTGTGCGGGGAAAAGAGGCAAAGTGGGCCGCACCCTTGGGCCCGTCAAACTGGCCAAAGCACCAGAGGATGCCGCCGTAGGAGGAGGGGTCGCAGCCGTCCAGAGCGAAGCGGTGGTTCAGGTGCGCCACCGTGCGCAGCGCCGCCTCCGGGTCGGGCGTCCAGCGCAGAGGCGCCTTACCCCACGTCATGCGCACGTTGTTGTGCAGCTCACCTGCAAGGCAGCAGTGCAGCCAGGCTGGCAAGGCTTCTGGGAGCAGCTCCCGTCTCTGGCTGATGTGCTGCAAGCTTGAACCTCACCAGCTGCTCCCGGAAGCCATTGCAGCAACTATGTTTGTGCCGCTGTCGCTTGCAGCACATTCAGCCTCCTCTGTTGCGAGCTCTCCAGGCGGCGCACACACCAGACATGCTGCCAATTAAGGACATGCCTGTCGTGTTCAGCTGGTGCTGCAGCGCGTCCCAGATCTCGTCCCCCGTCTCGCCTGCCTCCAGCGCCGCCAGGCTCTTCACGTCCCTCGCGTCGCCCGCGTGCACCGCCAGCGTCTTCTGCGCCCAGGTGGGCAGCACCTGCGGACCCACAGGAGTAGGAGTGTCACTCCCTCGACCCGGATGAGACGCCAGTAGGCGGGGAGGTGAGCTTTGTGTGAGCGACGGCTGCCTTGGATAGGAGCTGGAAGCCATGTTGGAGTGAACAACCTCCTGCTGCAGTGAACACATAGCCCACGACCGGCGAGGATGCACGCCAGCATGCATGCGCAGTGCGCTGGCAAGTGTGCAGTCAGACTGCCCGCAGCAGCGCGCCAAGGCCGAACGTTGCCGCACAGCTCCAGCCACGGCCGCCGGCAGGCTGCACACTTGTCAGGGCAGGAGGCGGATGCCTTGCAGAGTAGGACCGGCTAGTCACATGCCTGCAGGCTCTCGAGGCGGCGCCAGTTGTGGTGGCAGAAGTTGTAGGACAGCTCCCGCCACGTCAGGAACTCGTCGGCAAACTTGCGGGCGCCGGGGCTGCCGGCCGCGGAGGCCTCGCGTGCGACGCGGAAGGGCGACACCATGCCAAAGTGGTGGTAGGCGGACATCCGGCTCACGCCGTCCCTGCCAGCGCCAGGCACAGGTCAGCTGCCTGAATGCCACAGCTGGCGAACGGGACTCTCTTTCCAGCTGGTGGCGGCAGCAGAATACATTGCTTGCTGCTGCCATACTATTGTACAAACCAAGAGGCAACAAATTCCGCCGCCATATGTGCTGCATCCAAGCCGCGCAGTCGCTCGCAGCCCCCCGGGGACTAGCAACCAGGGGATCCAGGCCGCACCTGAGCATGGGGTTGTTGCGGCGCGCGGCATACTGTGCCAGCCCACTCCGTTTGAACGCCTCCCACCGCGCATACCCCGCGCTCTGCCCGCCGGGCATGTGACTAACGCCTGGCACGGCGGCGTCGAACGCGTCTGACTGCTTCAGCAGCGCCGCCAAGTCGCCAACAGTGGCGAGGTCGAGCGAGCTCCAGCGGAGGGCGGCGGCTGCCTCCGCGGCGCCCTCGTTGCTGAGCGCTACAGGCGAGGGCAGGGACTGCCAGTTTCAGCTGGAGCGCATTCCTTGTCGGTAGGAAGGCCAACCCCTAGGATTGGATGGCACACAGCACAGTGCAAGCAGGCTGGCATGCAAAACGCGTCAGCAGCGCAGCATGCTCTGCTCCACATGGTGGTGCTGCCGCGAGGCCTCGCAGGTGTGCCTGGGACTCTGAGCAGGGCAGCCGCACCCTCCAGGGGGGCGCCAGAGTAGGGCAGGCGCGCCAGCCGCTCCTTGCGCATCGCGGCCGTGCTGTTGCGGAACGCATAAGCCTTGTTGAAGGCCGCCTTGCTGGTGGTCACCGGCACCAGGCAGGCCGAGTCGACCGCCCACAGGTCGGCCGCGCCCGCGAGGTCCTTTGCCAGGTCCTGCAATGTGCCATGGCAGCTGAAGCAGAGGACAATCTGGCTGCTGGGCAGCATTCTGCCAACCTGCTTTGCAGCAGCTTGCATGACCCATTGTCAAGGGGTATGGACGGAAGCACATTGAGTATGCTCGCCTGCAGATTCTGAGCGTACGGCGGCGTCGGCATGAGGTCGGTCACGACCAGGTCGGCCTGCCGCGCCGCCGCCAGCAGCGCCTGCCAGCCGTCTGCAGAGCCGCCGTCTGCCTGCCGCGTGATGCCCTCCACAAACACGAGAAGCGGCACGCCCTGCAGGGAGAGTGCTTCCGCGTCAGGGGCCGACTGAAGCCGGCGTGGCTGTAAAGTTGCTGCGCTCTGCAGGCCTGCGCATGCTTGGACCTCAGGCGCGCAGAGTCCAGGCACTGAGTGATGGCGGCAGTGCATGCATGTCAAGCTGCAGCAGACGGCCAGAGTGCCTGTGACTGCCTGCTCAATCCCGGCAGACCACTAAGCAACAGAGAAGAGAGGCGCGCGCCTTGGCAGCCAGGCTGGCCTGCGCCTCCCGTAGCCCCTCCAGGAGGAACTGGAAGCGGCGGTGCGTCGGGTGCGTGTGGCGGCCGCGCCCAAAGAGGAATGAGGCGGCCAGCAGCGGCAGGCCGCGCCGCGCGGCTTCCGTGCGGGCGACGTCCAGGGAGGGGTTGTCGTGGTCCCTCACGGCTGTCCGCATCCAGTAGAGCACGCACCGGCCATTTGAAGCCCCCGTCGCCTTGCTGGCGACTGGCAGGATGCGCTCCCGGATCAGTGGGTGCAGGCCGCCTGCAGGCACAGGTGCAGCAAGGTTCATGCTGTAGCAGTGGCAATGCTTGACCTGCAAAATTAGGTACAGATTGGCAAGCTACCGTCTGCGGCACTGACGGCAGAATCGATGGCCGGCGGTAGCTGGCTGGCCTGGCTGCCTACAGGCTCCTCATCATCTGCGAGCAGCATGTGAGTCCATATCAGAGCCTCCTGGCTAGGCTCGGCATGAGAACACCGACGCCCGCGGCAGGTGGATGATACCTGTGCCCTGGCTCTTTGCCTGACCCTCCGCCGCCCGCTTCTGCCGCCGCTCCGCCCGCTTCTCCCGCTCTGCCTCCAGCGCCTCCAGCGACCCCCACTTTTGCAGCGCCGCCTGCTCGAGCTGCAGAGCAGCAGGCTAGCTTGCATGCCCTGTGCAGCATGCCCTCACTTTGCGAGTGAATCTGCCGGTACAGACGGATGAAGCGCACGTCCTCGACTTTGTAGAGCTTCATGGCTGGCCCACTTCGCCGGTAGGGGTTGGGCTTGCTCTTGAATGGCAACTCCTCGAGCTCCTTTGCGGCCAAGCAGTACACCGACATCGCGTGTGTTTTCGGATACGTCTGCTGCCGTGACTCCTGCCTCTCCTCACCCTCCATTGCAATCTCCGATACTGCTCGGCACAGGAGTCGAGGATTGGCGCGTAGCCAGATCGGGGAGAAGTGCTTCACATGCGCAAGGCGCGCGCGCAGCAGAACCGCCAGACTTGCGATCTGCTAGTGCCTGATGTCAGCCGACTTCATTACCGTCCATCCAGTCCGGCGATTCGGTCATAAAGGACACATGGACGTGGCGCGCTAAGCGCGGCTGCCGCCAAATGCCTGAAGGTAACGCGAGACCGTTACAACCAATGAAGGGCCTAATTTCGGAACTCTATGTTGAGCTTGCGGCAGCATGGCACCCAGGATGCTTCCCTCGCAGGCTAGGCGGAAGCGACTACTCAGATTACAGACGCGTGCAAGCCAGCAGCTCGGTAGTATCTAGCAGGCACAGCCCATGAGGAACTGCGCCATCAAAGTCCCAGCAGCATCAAGCTCACAGCTATCCAAACGATCAGCAACAACCTGGACCACCGCTGGGCAGCACCCCGTGCGCGGGAGCGCAGTCCACGACAGTCCCAGAAGCTGCACTTGTAAGGCCAAAATACAGCGGCTCTAGTACGGCCGAGCACCGCCCTGACACGGGGGCAGGCAGGCGCATCAGGAGCGCCAGTGCTGGCCCAGGCAGAGCAGCGGCAGCAGACAAAACACCCGGGGCTGGCTGACGCAGGCCAGGAACTTCCCTTTGGGCAGAGGGGGTGCCGCCCCCTCTTCCCCGGAAAGGCCTCGCCCACCCCCGCCCCTCTCGGGTGAGTCAGCAACAGCAGACTGCCGCCAACAGCAAGCAGCCACAACTGGTCTGCGTTCTTGGGTCATCAGACGGCCCGGCAGGGCCGCAGCGGCAGGCGCGCTCGCCAGCCACCGCAGCCGCCCGGGCCGCCGACTGCTATGTACACTCGCGCAGCCTCTTGGCCGCGCATAGGTGCCCTGGCACTCTCGAGGGCCAGGCGTCTTGAAGAAGGCCAGCGGCTCGTGGCTCACATGCGGCTGTCCTTGCTGGGCCCGCCGGCCGCGGGGCAGCAGACCTCCGTGTTGGTGCCGACGGGGCCGGGCGGCAGGTCGAGGGCGGGATTGACCGCGAAGAAGCCCACCGGCTTGAGGTGGAAGGAGCAGGTCTCCACCGGCATCACCGGCCAGTCCTCGGTCCTGCAGGCGGTGCCCACAGGTGCAGGCTCAGCAAACGAGTCTCACGTGTGCAGCTGTGCAGAGCAGTGGGCGGCTGGCAGCAACATGGCGGGCATGGGCTCAGCGCACAGTGTCAGTTTGTCAGCAATGAAGGGAGCCGCGCCTGGGGATGTGCGTGACGCCAAAGCTGTACCAGACAACCACGTCCGCCTCCTTCACGTTGCGGTCCTGCAAAGGGAGGCCCCGAACAAGGCAGGGTGAGCAGCATACAGGGTGTCACTTGGCGATGGCGGCCGCATGCATGACAGCAAGCTACATCAGCGCCAGCAGGCTCACAGGTTGCATCTGGCTGCAAGGGCACCAGCAGCAAGAAAGGCAGCGGGTCTGCAAGCTCCACAAGACGTGCCTGCTTGGTCCACTCGGCCAGGCCGTGGTTGCGGCCGGGCGCGTGCGGGTGCATGCCCGCCGGCCACTGCTCGGCCTCGCTGTGGGGCGTGACCCAGAGCGCGTGCGTCGCAAAGGCGCCGCGCGTCGCGTGCGAGGAGTGCGGCAGCGCGTACATCGGCGGGCTGGCGTGGGGGACCAGCTTGAAGGCGACGGGCGCGCCTGCGCCAGGGCGGGCGGGTGGGCAGGTCAGCTGCTCGCTGAGGAAAGGGGCTGGTGTCAGTTGGCGGTCATGGAAGGTGCTGGTGTCCATCTCCTCTGTAAAGAGGACAGGCATGCGAGCACTATCAGCTCCCACTTGCAAGAGATGGGAGGGCTGCCGCGCCTGATATGGGGTTGCGCACGGCCGGGTTCTTGATCTTCCACACGCGCGAGCTGGCCGGGCACGTGTCCCGGATCGCGCCCAGCTCGCTGCGCAGCTCGGTCTCGGTGTGGCTGAAGCCGATGGCGTGCGGATTGTCGGGGCCAGGCGGCATGGGCGCCACATTCACCTGCATGACAAGGTGGTGGGACTGAACTGCTGCTACTGTGCGTTGCCTGTACCTGGAGAGGCTGCTCAGGGCAAGGAGCAGCAGCGAGTTGAAGGGCAGGCAGGCGGGGGGCAGCTCGAGAAGGCGGCGCGCCTCGGTGACGGTGAGCGCCTCGCCGCCGCGCTCGCAGTCGACCGCCGGGTCGATGCGGGCGCAGAAAAAGTGCTGGTGGATCTGCGCGTTGAGGCCCGGCGCCATGAGGCTGCCGTGGCTCGGCAGCGGGCCCTCACCCTCGCTCAGGATGCTCGTGCTCAGGCAGCCGGTCAGTTTGACGACAAACTCGATGCTGCCGTCCGTGTGCAGGTGCTGCGGGCGGGCGCGGGGGGCTGGTGTCAGGCGCTTCAGTGCGACCACTGCCGCAAGGGGGAGGACAGCGGACACATGCAGCGAAGAAGATCAGGCACCGGGGTGCACCACGCACTGCTTGGGAGCATAGGCCAGCACACAGAAACCATGCAGCCAGCGGACAGACTCGTAAGGAGTGCGCCGCTAGGCTGGCTGCCAGGCAGGTTTGCACGGTTTTCCGGCTCACTGCCGGCTGCAGCGTGGCCATCACAGCCTCACCTGCTCATAGACGTATTCGTAGTTGCTGACAGTTGCGCAGAACTGAAGCACGAGGCGCCGCCCGCGCCGCACCTCGTTGTGACCAGAGCGATAGTCAACGTGCTTCCACGCCGTTCCCGCGTCCTCCTCGTGCATGCAAACCACTTTCTTGACGACCAGTGGCTCCCCATGCTTGTCCACAAGCACACCATCGAAATACCTGCATGGGCGGCCAGATGCAGGCATTCAGGGAGGGCTGCTGCGGCAAGAAGCGGGATGAACGGTCGGGGGAACGCGGAGTTCCCCCGACCACGCAGCGATCTTCCAAGCAGCTGAGGGTGGTGGGTTGTTGCAGCACTACAAGTGGCTGCTCCTACCAGATTTCTTGTCTGACAGGTTGTGCTTGGAGCCGACAGGCAAGCTGCTTGCGCCATGAAAAGGGCGGGAGACCACACACGCATAGACGCAGTGACAGGAGCCTGGGAATATTAATTGCTGTGTCATGGAGCTCTGCGCAAGGCGCCATGCTGGTTCAGGAAGCCGCGATTGCTAGGAAGTTCAGCAGAAGTTCAGCAGACGGAGCAGAGGGATGTGGGTGTGAGGCCGCACTTGATCGCGCCCAGGCAGTCGCAGCCGAGGTCCAGGCTGGTGGCGCAGTTGCCCAGGCCGTAGTCGAGCACGTCGATGGCGCACTTGCGGTGGAACGGTTCGCGGGGGTCGCCGTACGGGACTGCAGGCGGCAGTTCCGAGAGGCGCGTCTATTGCAGCTGCTCACGCCTGGCGGCAGGCTGCAAGCTGTGCTGCCCAGCGTGACGCTGCTGCACAGCATGGGCAGGAGAAGCTGCTGCTGCTGCAGTGTGTGACTTGCAGCCGGGCCCATGGACAGCCGGGTAGAGGCAAGGAGGCTGCTTCTTGCAGGCAAGGAAGGCCGCACCGATGATCTCCACGAGCGAGAGGCGGTGCATGACCGGGCGCAGCCTGCCGCCGTCCTCGTACCTACATTCGGGTGCAGTGGCGCGCCGTCAGCTGCCTGACGCGGCCTCCCCTGAGGCTCCAATCCTGAGAGCAGTAGAACTGGCTTCCCATGCCCCTCAATAACCACGAACGGCTGTTCTGTCGGAATAACAGGCAGGCATTAAAAGGTAGTAACCTGGGAGACGCCAGGCAGGCCAGCCCAGTTCAGGGCCAGGGCCAGGGAAGCGCACTTGAGGTCGTGCAGCACCAGCCCCTCGCGGGCGTTGAAGCCGACGCGGAAGTCCCACTTCTGCCAGCGCACGTGGTTGCCATCCACGTCGAAGCTGGGCCCCTCCGGCTGGCTGATGTTGAGCGGCTTGAGGCCGGAGCGCACGCCGACCTCCTCGGCCGAGCGCTCGCGGATGAAGTTGCTGCGCGCCATCGGGATCTTGGGCACCTGTGAGCGGGACCCGGTCAGCATCGGCATCAGCAGCGGCAAAGCTGGAAGCGCTTTGTTACCTGCCTCTGACTCGGCGCACTGGCAATGTGAGGTAAACAGGAGCTTTTGCAGGTTTGCAAGAAGCAAATGAGGATTCCCAGGCTCTGTTTGTCAGGCTCTGAAGCGGCAAACACCTCGCGCATAAGCTGCCCAAGGCGAGCAAGGTTGCGGCCCAGCAGTGAAAAACTTGAAATGTGCACACTTATTATGAACTGAAAGCATAATAGGGTGAAGCAGCTGTGTCTGCTGCCCGCGGAGTTCGAAAAGGGGGGGGGGGGGGG
>BHFV01000041.1:0-64443 GCA_003568905.1 Trebouxiophyceae sp. KSI-1 | reverse complement strand
CGCCTCTGCGCGCCGGCAGCAGCAGACAGGGTGTCAGTGTCTGGAGAAGCCGGCTGTTGCAGCTGACGGCGGCTTGCCTGCGCAGGCATGCCTTCCGCAGGAGAGCAGCCGCGACAAGTCTTGCAAGTCTCATGCCTGCCGGGAGCGCAGCCAGCAGGGTGCGGAGGCGCACCGCTGCGGGCGCCATAGTACCAGGGGTCGGCCACGAGCTGGCGCTTGACGTCCGTCACCCCATAGCGCTCCTTGACCAGCTTGGCCACGATCGGGTCGTTCAGCACGATGGCCTCCGCATCCAAAGCGTCGTCGATGGTGCACATAGGCTGGGCGCCCGGGACCTGCATGGCATCCGACAGCTGCTTTCAGACACCAGAGAGGGCGACAGGCGTCCCCTTGTCTGCTGGAGCTGCTGTGGAAGGAAGGGGATGGGAGGCGAGGCACCTCATCCCAGGCGAGCACGGTCGGCGGAATGTCGCTGACCGCGACGAGCGCCTCCACCACGACAGCGCCGCCGGGCGGCTGCAGCACGCACAGCGCCACTCGCGGCAGGCAGAAGGCGGCCGGGTCCGCGCGGAAGCGCAGGTAGTCGGCCTTGGCGGGCTCCTGCAGCAAGGAGCGAGGTCAAGAACAAATTTGAATTCAAATGGGTGCACAGACAATGCCGCAAGGCTCTGAGCAGGAAAATGAAGCCGAGTAGGCCGCGGATGGTGCATGGGCTTGAAGCTCCAGCAGGCCGACATGACAGCTGCATCAGAAGCTGAGTCTGAACTCGCCCGCTCAGCGCTGCTTTTGCGAGGAAGACGATCAGCGAGCGACGCACGAACCTTTAGGGTGATGGAGTTGAAGCGCAGCGGCGCCTGGCCCTTGGCCGCGGCCAGCTCGCGGCACGCCTTGGCGGCGACCGCGATTTCGTCGGCCGTCAGCGGGTCCAGCGGGTGCAGGGTGGACTCGCGCACGCGCGGCGGCGCGGGCGCCGCATTGAGCAGCTCCACCAGGCGCGCGACGGGCCCGAGCGCCGCCTGCATTTCGCAGTATCACTCAACGTCAGTCACGTGGGCGGGAGACGACTGATGCTGTCGCGCCGGCGCTCGAAAGCAGTGCGTCCCCTTCTGACAGTCACATTGTCGCTGGCGTACAGAAGGAGAGGGTGCGGGCGCGCAGATCGGAGGCACACTTTGGCGGATGCAAATTTCGCGGGCGATGCGAGCGTGGCGGCCATGTCGTCTATTTGGGGTGATTGTCCGCCGTCTCCGTGCTGCTACAGTCCTCGAAAATCGCAAAGACCGGTAGGCGCAGATCGGAAGAAATCCTCCTCATGCGGCAGCTCAATTTGTTGGGGAGCCGCCCAGGCGGGCGTTGCGTGCGGATCTGTGGCGAGAGGCGATCAAATTCCAGCTGATGTGCTTGTGTCCCGGTCGGAATGTGCGCCGGCTCCGGAGGTGTCATGTCCGCCCTAGAGAGCGTGGCCGAATGGGCTGCGATCACGAACAGCTGCAGCCTCGCAGTCCCGTCCTCTGCAAAGCGAGTAAAGTTGAAAGATTGGTGCTTTGCTGGGTGCTTCGCCGACGACACACACGGTCTCGACGGAACGTTTGCGTGGCCATCGGTAGCATTACACGGTGCGCGACGGGCTGCCTGGCCGATTCGTTTCGTAAAAGTGTTTTGAAAACATTTCAGTCTGAGGCGGCGCCCCAGGCGCCTCCCGAATACGCCTGAGCGAGCGGAGGTTCTGCGTGGACATGCAGACTTGAGCACCGCCCTCGTCGCAGCAGCAGCAGCAGCGGCAGAGATGGGGAGTGAGCTGCAGACGGAGGGCCCCTTTGCCCGTCTGGCCAAAGCGCAGCCCGCGGCGCAGCCAGCCGCCGCGGCCGAGCGCGGCAGCGGCGAGGCCACGCCCTCTGCCGCCGCTGGAGAGGCGCCGCTGGCGCGCCACTTTTTCGACGAGGGCCGCCCTGTAGTGGAGACGCAAGACCTCGAGTTTTGCTACCCAGGCATCGGTGCGTTCCGACGCTGACCCGTCTCCTGCTAAGCAATCTTGCAATCTTGGCCCCCTCCCCATGCCAAGCATGAGGCTGAGCAGTGTGCACCTTGTCGCCCCTCAGACGGCAGGCCGCTTCCCGGCGTGCCGCCCGTCGTCCGCGGCATGAGCGCGGCGCTGCCTGCTGGCAGCCGCACGCTGCTCATCGGCCCCAACGGCGCTGGCAAGACGACGCTGCTCAAAATCCTGGGCGGCAAGCACATGGTGCCGCGGCCGGCGGTGACCGTGCTCGGCCGGCCGCCCTTCCACGACACCGAGCTCACCTCGGCGGGCGACCTCGCGTACCTGGGCGGCAACTGGGACCGGGACATTGCCTTTGCGGGCTACTCCATCCCCCTGCAGGCCAGCCCCTTTCTGTCGCACTGATGGTGCCATGTTGCACCAGTCTTCTGCCCTACAAGCAATCCTGCGGCCTAGCCCCGTTCAGGCATCTGTGTCAGCTACAGCGCTTGCTTGGGGGCTGATGTCCGGCAACATGCGTGCAGGGCGACTTTCCTGTCAGCAAGATGGTCAACGGGCTGCCCAACGTGGACCCCAAGCGCAAGGCGCGCCTGCTGGAGGTGCTGGACATCGACCTCGACTGGCGCATGCACCGCGTCTCAGACGGGCAGCGCCGCCGCGTGCAGCTGCTCATGGGCCTTCTCAACCCCTTCCAGGCCCGCAGCTTCCCTCTACGCAAGAGGCGCCTTGCGTGCAGTGAGAGCGGCTCAGCTGCGCGACACAGCTCCATTGCTGCACGGCAACGCTTGCGCCAGGCCAGCAGCTGGGTGCTTGTGCAAGCTGGCTAGCATTGCATGCGCGACGGCAGCAGCTCGCACTCGTGATATTTCCTGCTTGCAGCATGTGCAGGGTGGCGATCTGGCTTCATACTGTAAGCAGCCACGACTCAGCCCCGTCTCGACCGCCTGCAGGTTCTGCTGCTGGATGAGATCACGGTGGACCTGGACGTGCTCGGCCGCGCAGACCTGCTGGCCTACCTGAAGGAGGAGACGGAGCAGCGCAAGGCGGCCATCATCTATGTGCGCGTTCCAGTCTGGTACTGGTGCCCTTGTGCATGGCAGGCCAGCAGCTGACTCGTGTGAGCCAGCACCATGCACCCACGAAGCCATATGCTTGGCAGGCGCCTCTATAGCTCACTATGCCTGCTGAGTGGTGTTGCTGCTGCTGCTGCTGCAGGCGACGCACATCTTTGACGGCCTCGAGTCTTGGCCGACCCACATCATGTACCTCGCGGGCGGGCGCCTCCGCATCTTTGAGCCGGCGGCCAGCTTCCCACAGCTGCAGCAGGGCCGCCTGCTGGAGCTCGTGGAGAGGTCAGCTGCCTTCCAAGCAGCATCCTGCATGCCTGCCTGTGCTGCTGTGCGGCGCTGTCAAGCCGTATTTTCCTTTTCATCATGTCTTGACCATACGTCTCACGATTTTGCCTAGTCAGACGGGCCAAAAGCTTCTAGCCTGCAGAGGTGGTAGCAGCTGAGATGCCGCTCTGCTGCCTGCCTGCAGCTGGCTGCGGGAGGAGGCGCAGGAGCGTAAGCAGGCACGCAGCGGCAAGAAGGCTACCGCTGCCGCCGACTACACGGAGGGCGGCGGCGAGAAGCTGGACCAGGCCGAGTGGAGCAACGGCTGGGCGTCCGGCCGCATGACCTCGACGCTGCGAGACTCGACCAACGCAGTCATGCGCATGTAGCCATCTGCTAAGCCAGGGAGTGAGAGCGAGAGCGAGTGCTGACCAAGAAGCTCATCTGCTAGCTGCTGCTGTTTATGCTACATGTGCAAAGAATGAGCTAGACATGCGCCTGAATAGGGGCAGTAGACTAGGCCGATAAGACATGGGCTTCGCCTGCAGAAGGTGAGACCTTGCGTAGAGGTCGGAAACGGCTGAGACACGTTGCCGGTAATCGTATTGGCGCCAGGAGCAAGGCGAACTGTTGTCGAGTTCAGCTCGCCGAGCTTGGGCTGGTTGCCGCATTGGTTGGAAAGTATCGGACGTTCCCAGAGCAGCAAGGTTAAGGAGAAGGGCAGCGTTTTCCGAAAACAAGCACTCCCGGAAACATAAAATCAAGCAGTGATAGTGGTCACAGAGCACACCAGCTCGGCTCGGCGCGAGTCGCTGAGGAAGTCCCGCCGCCCGCGAAGATCTGCGGGCAGCCCACGGCTTGGTGGGTCCGCTTGCTTTCTTTTTACACCCGCTTGCGCCCGGGCGCGCTCCCAGCGGCTTCTATCCAGCAGCCGCGCCCGGGCAGCAGCCCTTGGCGAGGGTCGGACCGCCCGATGATGCTGGGGCACCGAAGCGAGCAGAAGCGCATGGCGGCGAGGGGGAGCCTCGGAAGCCGCATCGCGCGGGCCGCAGGGGCAGAGAGGCAAGAGCGTCCTACCTAAACCACGGACCATGCCTTGGCCGCAGGGGCGCACATGCCGAGCCGCCCGGCGGCCGGCGGGCTCCTGGCAACAGGCTTGCGTCGGCCGTCCCGGGCTAGCCGCACCTCAGTGAGCGCGCCCGTCCAATTCTTCAAGCTTATCTTCCTCACAGGAGCTGCAAGTCCGGCCTTCTCATAAGAAAGGTCTGCCGTGCAGGCCACCCATTCAGGAGGAGGCGGCACTGGCCCTCAAGGAGGCCATAGAGAACTCTGCAGAGGACGAGCTTCTGGCTGCAGAACCCCCTGGCCGTCCGTCCGACCAGTACGGCCGCGTAGTGTTTGCGCCATCGGCGCAGGAAGTGCAGCATCGCCAAGGGGCGCACTACCCAGGCCCAGCGGCTCGCCCTTGGCCGCGAATTGTACAAGCTCTCCGGCGAGCAGCTTGACCGCACACACAAGACGTGCGCCGACGAGGCTGCAGCGGACGCGGCGCGCACGAGCCGGCTGGTGGAGCTCGGCAAGGCAGGCATCCTGCTGCTGCCCGCTGCCTGCACTGCTGCCCATCCTGGTTGCCTTTATCTGAAGTTAGAAGTTGGCTGACCAAACTGCAGATGCCCGGGTATGTGCTCAAAGTGGTGGCACAGTGCGGGCGCAACGGGGCCATCCTCAACGTTGCCGAGAGCCTGGCAGCAGCCCTGCTGCTGAATCTGCTGGTGGGCCTCGTGGGCCTGGATGACCTCCGGGTCCACAAGGCCTGCCCCTCTGCGCACGTGAGCCACTTGCTTCCCCATCCATCGGCCACCTGAGCGCCTGAGCTCAGCAGGTCCTGCTGCAACCAAGCTGAATGTTTGCCTGCCCGCCTGCAGCGGGTATTTTCGCGTTATTGCTCTGTGCTGGTCTGGCTCATCGTCCGGCCTGCATGGCCCAGCCCCAGCGGCAAGGAAGCGCCGAGCCGCACTGCCAGGCTGCCCAGGTGTGCGCCTCGAAGCTGCTCGGCTTTGCTGCTGGCATGCAAGGGTGCACAGGGGCTTGGGTGGCACAGAGCGCGCGGCAGTCAGCAGCTGCCGGAAAGCCTCATTTTTGGTAGCGGCAAAGGGCTGGGGCAGAGGCTGGTGCTTTGCATCATCGGGATTTGCTGGCACAGTCAGGGAGGTCATAGTGAGAAGTGCAGCAGTGGCGGCAGCAGCGCTGGGCCTGGGCAGTCTGCCTGGTGTGGCAGCCGATGCTCAAGCATTGCACGAACATGCGCTCCGGGCACACAACAGCACAGCCTTTTGAGTTCTGGCTTGCCTTGCCGCTCGTAGGCTGCCGCTCTACATGCGGCTGTCCGGCAAGGGCATTGTGCTGGCTTACGTCCCGGACAACGACAGGGCTTCGAGCGTTAATGGCTACGACCTGGGCAGCCATGCCCTGGAGCACGTAGACATCGGCGCTCAGAATGTCGACCGCTTCATCGTCTGCGCGGTGCAATTCTACAGCCCCTTCACTTTCCAGCGCGGAGGCGTCTGCTCAGGCTAGGAGGTGATCTAGTCGATCTGGCGCAGGGCTTCAACTGCTCGCTCAACAATGAGGAGCGGCGCAGCGAGTACGAACAGTATGCGGCTGTGCGGATGCCCTCCGTCACGCTGCGGGCGCTGGCCAAGGAATTATCGGCCGAGGCGATGCGGCTGAAGCGGGCCGCGCGCGGCGCCACGAGGTGCGGCACTCTGAAGCCCACTTTGCCTGCTAGAAGCGGAAGCCTGTGTGCGGCTGGTGTCTGCTGTGCAAGCGCCTCTGTCTGCCAGGGGCTGGGAGGGTGCCGCACCCTGGCCTGCCTGATTTGGATGACGCACTCACAGGGGCTGGCTCCTGGCTTCTTGCAGGCCGCAGAACGTGATGGTTCTCGCCAACACCGAGAACCTCCAGCCTGTGCTGTCAAATATGGGCGGCACGGGCGGCGGGTTCACTGGCGGCGTCTACGCCTCTGATGCCTTTGCTGAGGCCGCCGAGGCCGCCGACCTGCTGGTCACCGCGGCGGTAAGCGCTGCTGTTCATCTGACACAACAATTTTCCAGCTCTGAAAGCTTCAACACGATGCTCAGCAGCGCGTCGGGATGCTGCTGCTGCAGAGGGCGCTTGCGGGCAACAAGAAGGACTTTGATGGCGCAGCAGAGATGCTGCTGCTCCTTGTGGGCTGTGCCTGCAGTAGATACTACCGAGCTGCTGGCTTGCGCCAAGCACGCCTCTGTAATTTGAGTAGTCGCTTTACCAAGTGGCCAGGCACTCACTGCAGTCTGGTGGAGAGCCCAGCGTATTCCTGGTTTGGAACGGGCGGCTCCGTTCACGCTAGCTAGCAAGCGCAACGACAGCAAGGCCGTTCAGAGGAAGGCGGCGCGCTCGGCGGCGCGGCGCGCGAGGTCGGACTTGTCGCCCAGCTCCTCGACAATCTGCCGCACCTCGTCGCCGTCCAGCGTGTTGCCCGGGAACGACTCGGGCGCGACGCCCGGCTCGCGTGGCGTCGTCAGCCGCGCGATCAGCTCGTCCAACGCCGCGCGGTTGCGCGCGAGCATCGCACCGGCAGCCGCGTGCGCGTCGGCCATCAGCCGCTCCATCTCGACGTCCGCCGCATACGTCGTGTCGGGCGACAGCTGCGCGCGGTGCGCTCCGCACATCAGCTCCGCCGCCGCTGCGCTGCGGCGCTGCCGGCGGCGCAGGCGCGAGCGGCGCGGGCGGGACGCACCCGGTTGGTGACGACTTGCTTCAGGCGGCGGCTGCCGGTGTCGACCGGGATCGTCAGCGTGCGCGGCCCGATCGCGGCGCTGTCCGACATGTTGCCGGACACGACCAGCTTGGTCGCGATGCGGCGCGCGAGCACCAGGCGCGCCTGGTTGATCGTGCTCATCTCGTCCTCGCCGTACAGCATCGCCTCCGCCGCGCGACCTGCAGCCGACCATGCCGCCGGCTTGCCTTCAGCAGCCCGGACGCCTTTGGGGCCAGGAACTCAACGAAGGAGCAGGCACGCACCGGCCAGCACCGTCTGCAGCTGCTCCTCGAGGTAGCGCCGCGTGAACAGGTTGGTCCGCTCGCGCTGCTCATTCACCTTGACGACCGTCTGGCCGAGTGGGAACTTTTCACGCGGCACGATCGTCACCTGACCAGACAACACTGCCTCAGGTGTGCGCTGCTTGCATGTGTGGCGGCAAGGCTGCAAGCAAGCACGTGGCGAGCTTGATAGCTGTCACAGGCAGATGAAGGGGAAGGGGCGCACCGAGACGACGGGCTCGATGGCTGGCAGCAGCGTGCAGACGAGCGCGGTTGCGCCCTCCTGCACGGCCAGGCGCCGCCGCCGCTCCTGGCTGTAGACGCCGCGTTTGACGGCGCCCAGGCGGTCCTCTTCCAGTGCCTGCAGGTGGTCGACAGACTCTGACTCAGAGGCGGGCGAGACAGAAGCAGGCAGCAAGAGAGGCACAGCTGCGCTGCTGCTGGCCTCCCTGGCAGGCAAAATGCACAGTCACGGGCAGGGATGCAGTGGCGGTGTACGAGGCTGCAGCAACGGACTGTGAACGGCAACTGATTGAGAAGAAAATGGCTCTCGCCTGCGCAAAGTCGTCCATGCAGACGTACTCGCGGTCCTGGCGCTGCGCGACAAACGCGGCGCTGTTGACCAGGTTGGCCAGCTGCGCGCCCGAGAAGGACTGCGTCTCAAAGCTGAGCGCGTGGAAGTCGATGTCCTCCGAGTGCGGCCGGTAGCCAAGGTGCACCTGCCAGGAGGCCGTTTGCCGCCTCAGGCGGTGGGCGCAGCAGCACGCTGGCGGCTGATCTCGGCCTGTCAGGAGGGAGGTCTGAAAGAGCAGCAGAAGAGCGGCTGCACATGCCCAGGGGCAGGCTGCAAGAGCCCGGCTGGCAGAGCCGCACCTTGAGCACCTCGATGCGGCCGTCAAAGTCGGGCAGGCCGACGGTGATGATGCGGTCGAAGCGGCCGGGGCGGACGAGCGCCGGGTCCAGCACGTCCAGCCGGTTGGTCGCCGCCATCACGATGACGCCCGTGCCGCCGGCAAAGCCGTCCATCTCCGTCAGCAGCTGGTTGAGCGTCTGGTCGCGCTCCTCGTTGCCGCGGTTGCTCTGGCCGCGCCGCCGCCCGACCGCGTCGATCTCGTCGATGAACACGATCGCGGGCGCCATGCTGCGCGCCTGTGTGAGATTGTAGAGCGTCAGACCGGACTGCGCGCGGCCGCGCACGTGCAGAATTCGCGAGACGCGCCCGGGGGGACGCGCGCCTGCGAAAAGAGGTCGCGGACGCGCGAAGCGCCCAGGCCGGCGAACATCTCGACGAACTCGGAGGCGTTGAGGGAGAGGAAGGCGACGCGCGCTTCGCCAGCGACCGCGCGCGCGAGCAGCGTCTTGCCGGTGCCGGGCGGGCCGCAGAGCAGCACGCCCTTGGGGATCTTCGCGCCCGACGCCTGGAAGCGGCCGGGCTTGACGAAAAAGTCCACCACCTCCGTCAGCTCCACCTGCGGCGTGAGCAGGTTGGCGTTGTCAGCCGCCGCAGCTGGAGCACGCAAACCGCGGCTGGCGGCCGGGAGCCCGCGCACCTTGGCGTCGCCGATGCCCGCGACGTCGTCGAAAGTGACGCGGTCGTCGTCGGTGTACTGCAGCTTGATGCCCTTCATCTCTCGCTGCGCCTTGCGCATGCGGATGCGCATCTCCTCCTCCGCCGGATCCTAGTTGGCACCATGTCCGCCCTCTCAGCCGTCAGGTCATAGCTCCATAATGGAAAAGTGCTATAAACGTGATCTAATATATCGTGCAGCGCTACGCGGCCGAAAGGGCGCACCTCCGCGCTGGTCGCGCGCCGGATCTTGACGCTCCGCATCTTCAGCATGTCGCGCGCGCGGTCCATCTCGCTCTTGTTCGCGTCCGCCTCGTCCTGCATGCTCTGCATCATGCGCTGCTCGCGATCCAACTGCGCCTGCACGCACCATGCACGTCCCGTGGTCGCCCGCAGCGGGTACCTCACGCCGCGCGGAATCTTGCGAGGGAGGAGGCTCCGCGTGCCTGGCTGACCGCTGGCCCGTTGTCATCCTCTTCTTCCGACTCCGCCTCGCCCGAATCACGCCTCCTCGCCTCGTCGGCGACCAGGCGCTCGATGTAGACGCGCGAGTAGGGCACCTTTATGTTGTCGAGCTCCTTGCAGATGCGGTCGACGTCCCAGCCGATGCGCGCCAGCGAGCGCGCCTCCAGCGCCAGCTCGTCCGCCTCCGCCTGCTGCTTTGCCAGCTTCTCTTTGGCCAAGTCGAACTGGCGGATGCGGTTGCGGTCCTGCATGTCTCCCTGCACAGCGCAAAGCAACCACTGGTGAGCAGCGGCACCGAGTAAGCACAGCAGTATGCCCGAAAGCACGCGACAAAGCGCGCCATCGACTGCAGCAGCGCTGCAGAGAACGCATGGCTACAAGACAAGCACCAGCAGCATCTGCTCTGCAAACTTGCCAAGCCGGCCGCACCTTGAGCCACTGCGCGACCTGCACGGCCACGTAGGTGCCCAGCAGAAAGGCGGCCGGCAGGAAGGCGATCAGCTTGGACTGCAGTGCGCTGCTGCCGCCCGGGCGTGCCTCGAGGAAGCCGCCCGCGGCTGGGGGGCCTTGCAGCCGCGTCTGCATCACGCCGTGCGTCTCCATGGCATAGCCGGCGCGCACGTCCCATGGCGGCAGGAATGCCTGCATCACAGGCGCCAGGATCAGTCAGTCGTCCAACTGAGAGGCAGCTGGCTGAAGCCAGCCAGCAGCTGAAACTGCCGATCGGGGCACGCAACGGCTGCCAAAATCACCCCGCGCAGCCCCAGCAGCTGCCTTGCGAAGAATCCGCTCCCGAGCCGAGCTACAGCACTGCCACTCCCAGGCATCGCGACACCTGTTTGCTGCTGCGGACCGCAGGCGCTCGGGGCCAGGCCCGCTGGGCTCCTACCGCGCGCTCGAGACCAGTCAGAGGCAGTGAGGGGCGGCCCGCCTGTGCGACTTTGCCGTCCTGGTAGACCACCAGGCAGTAGCCCTCCAGGCTGACGTTGTACTCGGCCGGGTCGGCGTCGATCTTGGCCACGTTGCAGTCAAAGTAGGCGACCTCCCGCACCTTGCCCTGCCGGATGTCGCGCAGCAGCTCGCCGTAGCCCAGGCGGCGGCGCACCAGCGGCACGCCAAACTCGGGCTCGTACAGCGAGGAGGGCCGCCGCCCGCGGCCCCGAGAGGTGGACGCCCTGCGTGGGGCAGCGGCAGCTCTGCTTGCCATCGAGCTGCTGTTGGGGTGGCCGGCTGCGTGTTCAGCGCGAGGCGCTGGCAGCTGATGAGCGCACAGCGCAGAGAGTGGGGGTGTGTGGATGGAGGGGACCGCACTGCGGCTGCGTGCTCGGCGAAGCGGGCCTGGGCGCTTCCGCCGCCTGCGCCTCCGCCGCAGCTGCTGCGGCCGCGGGCTGGCTGGCAGCTGCACTGCTGTCTGCTGGGGCCGCAGCCTCGCCGGCGCTCCCAGCCGCCTACGCAGCAAGTGCCAGGATTTTGACGCTGGAGCGCAGCAGGAGTGGGACAGAGTCAGAGGCCAGAGAGTGTGCTTGCCTGACTGGCTGCTCGCCCGCAGCCACTGCCTCGCCTCCGTGCGAATGGAGGCCCTTGCTCGCGGTTCCAGCCTAGTGGGTGGCCGCATGTGGGCGTCTGCGTTGCGAGCAGCTGCTCAGAGCCGACCCAGGCGGGAACGGGCTCAGCAACTAGCCTGGAGAGAAGGCTGAGAAGCAGTGCTCACCAGCTGCCGGACAGTACGCGACCAGACGGGACGTAGCCGGGGGCGCAGAGCCATGTGGGGCAGCCTGGCGAGCAGATGCGGCGCCTGGCAGCCGGGATGCGGCGCTGCATCCCGGCCAGCCATGGGCGCCATGTGCGCTAACAGCTCACTGCAAAGCGCTCATTGTCACTTTTAAGCCTGATACAGGCCTCTTCGATCACGTAGGCAGCACTTCTTGAACGAGACACTCGCTGCGGATGTCTCTCGGCCGCCAGTCGGCCTTTTCAGTCTGCGACAGGCGTGTAGCTTGCGAAAGGGACAGGGAACCTACTGGCTTGAGGCACTCTGCGCAATGAAATCGCAATGGGCTGACAAAACTGAGGCGGTCCTAGTCCGGCGACACTGGTGTCGGAGTGCTCGCGACAGGTTGCCCGCAAGCGCGACTCCAAGGGCCTGCATGCCGTGCCCCCGACATTGATATCCAATACCGCATCGGATTCCTGACTCGTTTTCAGGCGCTCATACAGCGAGAAGGGCAGGCAGCTGGGTATCCGATCACCCAGACGACCCAGGCGCGCCCTGGATTGACGCTTGGGTCACCAGTCAGCTGCTGCAGCAGCACATATGTCCTCTGAGACTTCTAAGAGGCCATCGCATTGATAACGAAGGCGTTCCCGCAGCGTCCCGCATGCCCTTTCGTCACACATAAGCCGTGACTTGCTGTCTGCATCTGACTCGGACACTGTGCACAACCAGGGCCACCTTCTCACAGCGCCAGAATTGAGCGTCAATCGCTGCCCTTGCTCCCGCAGGTGCCTGACAAGATGGCCGAGACTCTCTCGTGGCGCGAATGGTTGTCGCAGAACAAGCTGAGGGCCGTGGGTGCGCTTCAGCCCTAGATAATGTCATCGCACACAGCTTTGCTTGCCTCAGCTTTGCTTGCCTCCCGCATGCCCGCAATGGTCGGTGTGTCTTTTTTCCCTTGCGTCGCCCGACCGTTGTCTGCCTGCCCAGGCGGCTTCTGGCTGGCGTCCGTCGGCGGCAGTCTAGCCTACCAGTGGACGCGGCCCATTCCCACGAGCCTGAAGATCATCCACACACGTGTCTACGCACAGGCATGGCCCTCCTTCGCCCCTTTTCTAAGCAGTTCCCCGGTGCTTCCCTGCCACCAAAGCAACCTTCTCGCCTGCAGGCCTTCACTCTGACTGCACTGGCGCTGGCCGGCATCGTGGACGTGTATGAGCACAAGCACGCGACCAGCAGGGTGGCCCTCCTGCCCCCAGCCTAGCTTTCCCGCCTTCGTCCCAACCACACATTCGCCTGGCTGTGTCAGCGCCACGTGCAGCAGCCAGCATCGCTGCTGTCAAGCAAAAAGCGATCCACAGGAGCACGTCAAGGCGCGTGCCTGAGCAGTGCGTCGCCCGTCCCTCTGCCGCAGCAATTGGAGGAGTACCGCGATCGGCTGCACCAGCTGGAGGCCAAGTTCGGGCACGACTCCAAGCAGTACGAGGGGCAGGTGCACGAGATTGAGGCGCGCTTCGGCAAGGAGACCGCCTCGCAGGCCATCAAGGGCACCTGAGCCGCCCGCTCCAAAAGCCGTGCCTGCTTACCAAAGCGGAGAGGAGGCGAACACCAGAACACTCCGTGTCCCAGTCGTGCTTACAGTGGCGCGCTGCAGCTGAGAATCCCGCCATCAGGCAGGCTAGGTGGAGACTGCTTTGCTTCCTAGGGGGCAGCGCGTGTGCTGCCACTGCAGTGCAATCCAGAACAGCGCTGCCAGCCAACGAGGCTACAGGGCAGCGCACGCTGCTGCCGGGCCAGGCTGTCTCTACGGGCTTGTTCCGCTGAAACCTAGCAGGGTCGCGGGCCAACGACTGTCACTTCTGGAAGTCGCCGTCGAAACCGGTGAAGCCGGCCAGTTTGAAGATAGGGTAGTAGGGTTTCTTCTCGATGGTGGACGCCCAGTTCCAGAGGGAGGTCAGCCGCCCGTCGATGCAGGAGCCTGCCGGGGGGGGCGATTAGTAAGGTAGCCGTCTGGGGCTGGAAAGAATCTCGTCTGGCGCATGGCAGCCAGGCAGAGGTGTTGAGGCTGGGTCAGCAGTGGCAGGAGCTCGGCTGGAGGGTCTGCTGCTGTCACGCAGGCCGGGGGACTGGCAGCTGCTGGGCAGGCAGAGCGCCAGAACCCAGGGCGCTGCTGCATGAGGCTGGACAGGCAGCCATATGCAACCTCTGGGGATGGGCTGCAGGGGCGCGCAGCGCAGAGCAGGGCGGCGCACCGGCATCGAAGAAGTTGTCGGCGCCGGAGCCGTCAAAGCCGTGGCGCAGGAAGTCCAGCAGGATCGACTTGCTGCGGGCGGGCAGCGACCGGAAACAGCCTCAGCAGCCGCGCCCGCGCTGGTGGCTATTCCCGCTTCAGCCCCGCGCTGCATGAGGCGTGTGCTGCCGGAATCTTCTTCCCGAGGCGTTTGGGTGAAACATCCTCGACTTGGGGGAAAAATCTGAGATCTCAGGCAGCGACTGCAGCTCATAAAGCTTGACGCGGTGAGAGGTGGGCGGTCAGCTGCGATACTTCTGCCCCGCCGATTGACAGGCTGAAGCAGGGAGTACCCACTTGGGAAGGAGGGAGGGGCTGGGAGCAAACCGCGCGGTCTCGAGGTCCGAGTAGAGCGAGTCGATGTGCTTGCGGGTGTGCGGGTCCTTGTACATCCCCGGCAGGCTGTCCAGCGTGTGCACGACCGGGTTCAGGATGCGAGGCACCTGGTTGTACTGCAGCCGGGCAGTGCCAGCAAGCCGCTCAGTCAGACTGGCAGGCGGCCTGGCAGAGCGCTCGCTTGCCTGGGCTGCAGACAGCCTGTTCCGGTCACAGAAGCAGGTGGAGCGCCTCGGGAGCAGTCAGGCTCGAGCGCCGAGTTGCGAGTCCCTTTAATTGTGCAGAAAGGAGAGAACAAAGTTTCGAGAATTCAAACGCCCCTGGTCCATCGAAAAAGGCGGGAACAAGGTTTCAAAACTCCCGCTGGAGCCGTTCGAAACTTTAGCGGGAAAAGCGCGGACCTTGTCGATGAACATGAGGGCGTTGGGCACGTTGTGGTCGCCGAGGTGGACGACAGAGGAGCCCACCCAGGAGCCCAGCGCCTGCTGGCACTTCCAGAGCACGTTGTGCATCGCCTTGCTGACCGCCGGCGCCTGCCGCGAGCGAATCGGGGGGTGAGCGTGGCGGGGGAGAGTTGCTGGGTGTCTGGAAACATGGGCAGGCGCCTGGCTGGCCGAATGCTGGGAACAGAACAGGCTGCGGCATTCCACCTGCCACGCTCTTGCTGCCGGGTTCACTGTGGGCCGCGCTGCAGCAGCCACGCATGCGGCGGCTTGGCAGGAGGGAAAGGGGGGCAGGCCTGCTGCACGCGGTTGAGCCCCTGGCCGGTGTTGGTCAGCCGGTAGGCGTTGCCCTCCCGCAGCAGGTCGCTCTCGGCCAGGTACCACAGCCGGAACATGTCGTGGCTGATCTCCCGCCTGCGGGCGGGTGAAGCACGCCTCCTTCAGCTCGTGCCAGACCGGGCAGGCCGGTGTGAGTCGTGCGGAAGGCTGCTGGGGGAGCGCCGGCATCTCATGCTGGAGCTGCGCCAGGCCAGCCTGGATGGCACGCCGGCATGTTCAGTCTGTGGAGCTGCAGGACTGCACCGAGCCGGGCGGCAGCACTGCAGGGTGCGCCGGAGCGAGGCCGCACGGCAGCGAGCAGCCGCACAAGAATGCGAGGGGCGACGCGGCTGCAAGCCTGCCATGCACCTGCCCAGGGGGGTCGCAGGCGTGCCGGGGAGGGGGGCGTACCACAGCATGAGGCTCTGCAGCACGTAGGCAAACTGCCGCTCGTGGCTGTGGCTCAGCCGCGCGCCGCCCTGGCCCAGGCTGATGCCCAGGCCGAAGCCCGGCTCGGCGGCGTCCGGCCGGAAGTAGTGCCGCATGTAGCCGATCATGCGGTCGACCGGGTCGCGGTTGAAGGCGAGGAACGCGTGGTTGTCGCTGATCGAGTAGAGGCAGTGCAGGATCTCCTCCTCCTTCAGCTCGCGCGAGCGGTACCTGCGCGGCCAGCGCGTGCTTGCCGCTGCTGCTGCTGCTGCATCCTGTTGGCCCGTGCTGGCAGACAATGTGACCTGCTTGCCGCCTCCTGAGTCGGAGCCCAAGGACTGTCGCCATGCGCCCATGAAACTGTACCGAAGAAAGGAAAGCACGCGCGGGCCCTGTGCTGGCCGCCGCACGAGCGCGGAACGGCAGGCTTTCCTTCTTGTGCCTGGTTCATCATCATCAGATGAAGCTGCGAGCCGGCCAGTGTGGGGATGACCGCCTTGCGGCTCCCCACCCTCCGCGAGTGGCTCTGCAACACGCGACCGCCCTGCCATGCGAGGGAACAAGCGGCCGCAGCATCGCAGCAGGCGATGGCACGACAGCCCGGCATCGCGACAGGCTGTCCAGGAGGGAGGGGGAAGGAGGGGGGCACACCTGCGCGCGAGCGTCTCCCGCGAGCGCTCCTTGTCCCGGATGTCCCGCTGGATCTCGGCGCGGCTGCGGCCGGCGGACGCGATCTCGGCGGTCGCACGCGCCATCAGCGGGTCGCGCAGCAGCGCCAGGCCGCCCTTCTGCTCGAGCAGCGAGTGCACGGTGCGCAGCGGGCGGACCGCGTTGAACTCCAGCAGCTCCTGCGGCGGCGGCGCCTGCTGTTTGGGCGGGATGCCGCTGGCTTGGCTCGGAGCAGCAAATCACCACCCCCTGGGCTGCTGTGCTGGGGGCCGGCGGCCCCCCGCTGTCGCCACACGAGCAGCCAGACTAGCTCCCTGGGAGCCTTCGCTTAGCTGACCTGCCAGCAGCCGTCGCCGGCACGCTTACGCATGCCCTTCGCTTCCAATTCAGGCCCCTGCGCTGGCTGGCTGGCGCCCAGCAAGCCGCCGGCATGCTGGCTGGCGCAGACATGCATGCATGCATGTCACGCTTCGGCCGGCCGGCCCACCTGGATGTGCGGCTCGGCCGCGTCCATGAGCATGTAGACCAGCTTGCCATACTCGGAGCGCAGCTTGTCCGGGTTGCAGATCTTGTAGCGCCGCCCGACCTCAAACACGTCCTGCAGAGACACCGACAGCCAGGCAAGTCAGCCCCCGGCCCCGCGCATTTGTTGCCTGGTGCCAAACGCAAGCTGCTGCCTGGCTCAACTGCACGAGGCATGCAGTCGGACAGCGCGGACTGCCGTGGCCGAAAGGCAGGAAGCATCCCTCTGCAGCCTGGCCGGCCCAGCATGCCAGCCGCAAAGGCCTCGCCCCCAAATGACGTCTGGGGATTCCTCCGCCGGCTAGACCTCGCTCGTTTTGACTTTGCTCAAGGTGGAAATGTTGTGTCTCCCGCATCGCACAACATCAGCATTCCCGGAGCGTCCCTTCTGTCCGGCTGCTATCTGGTCCCGTACCACCAGCTCCCTTCCCCCCTGCGGCTCGTGCTAGGAAAGCCCAGGGGACCCCCCGCACCCGGAAGAACTCGGCGTTGTCGCGGAAGTGGCGGTCTGCGACCAGCGCCTGGCCCTTGCGGTAGTCCTCCGCCAGCACGAGGCCGCACAGGATGCCGCAGATCAGCGTCAGCTGCTTGTGCACGCGCTGGTGCTTGCTCTTCCAGGAGTGGATGTCGATCTGCAGGGCGGCCGTGCAGCGGGTCTCCTCCTGTTTCTCGAGTCACATACAGCAACACTGCGCGGATGTGGTGAGCAGGGAAGAGCCCGAGCGTCGAGCTCGTCTGGTCGGATGCCAGGGCCCCTCTCACCCGTTGCGCTGGGTCTGCTTCCGGCCGCTCAGCAGCTTGAGACAGTCATGAAAACAGCCGGGGCGCGCCTCCACAGCGCTGCAACTAGTGCACCACGTGCCAGCCACAAATTCCCTCCCCCCTTTTGATTTGCAGGCACATCCAGTGCCAGCCATGCCAAGCTCCGCATTCCGCCCACCGCACGCCAGCACATTCATGCCGCCCATGCCATGCACCGCCTGCCCTCCCCGGGGAGGCAGGGCAAGGCGCCTCACCTTGTCGGTGTACTCAGAGACCGACAGCGCCGCCTCCAGCAGCCGCAGCAGTCGCCGCTCCTCGTGCGAGAGCCGCAGCGGGATGTACTTGGCGCGTTCGGTGAAATCCACCGCGGCCCCATTGGATGCCGCCTCGGCCTCCTGCTCCTGCGCCTCTGGCTCCTCCTCCCCGTCCTCCTGCCGGCCAGCCAAGCCTCAGCCAGAGGGCGGCTGCCGAGCTGCGTCGATTCTGAGTCACACTGGCGGCTTGCAGCAGCGGCAGACACCGGCGTGGCTGTGTGCCGCTGCTCATGGCTTGGAGGCGTGCATGCCCCGGCAGTGCCTGGCCAACGGTGCTTCAGATACGGCCTTGTGTGGCGCGTATGCAAGCGGGGCTGCGGGAGAATGGGACGGACAGGGCGCGCCTGCATGGCCCTTGGGGAGTCGTCTTTGTGCCGCTTCTCCAGGTCGCCGTTCTGGCTGCCCCTCAGGTCCGCCTGAGAGGGCAACTTGCAGCTCAGGGCGGCTCAGAGACAGCTTTGCAGTGTGCTTTGCTGCTGGAGAAGCCGAATCAACCCATGGCAGGTACCTGGCTGTAGGACCGCTTGGAGCGCTCTGCGTCAGCTTTCTGCTGCGCAGAAAAGGCAGCCGCCTCCAATGCGAAGTCCTGCAACCGTGCCCGGATGCCCTGCGAGTGCGGCATCGCCTGTGAGCGTCCTGGCAGAGTGGGGTCCGGTGACAGCATGCAAGGTGCAACGGAGGCGGGCCTCGAGCAGCTCTCCCACGGAAGCGCCGCCTTCGCTGGCGTTCAGCCCCCCGAGCGCGACGTCCACCTGCTGCAGCAGCGACCTGGCCTCCTCCTCGCGCTGCGCGGCGAACTCGGCCACCTGCTCCTGTGCGACCTGAAGCCGCCGGTTGCTGTCTGCCGCCTGGCCCTCCGCGTTCAGCCGCGCCAGGTGCTCCTCTGCAGCGGCGGCAAAACTGGTGCATCAGCTGCGCAGCTCGAGTCGCCACGCCTGGCGCTGTTTACGCGGCATGCAGCGAGTGTCAGCTGATGTCTGAAGCGAGTTAAGTGCTCATGAGACAGTTGGTGTCGCCCGAGCTTCACCCAACCTGAGAGCCGCAGAAGGCGAATCGAGAAAGTGCAGCCGCCCTCCTTCGCAACGGCTGCTCGATCTGCGCGCGTACCGTAAAAGCCCTGCTGCGAGCCGTCCTGTGTCTCGCCGTTGCCGTCCGCGGTGCCGTCCGGACCCGGCGCTGGCTCCGCAGCATCAAACACCTCAGTCAACCGTGGCTCCCGGGCCATGCTGGCCAGGCCCACGGTGCGGAGGATATTCATGCGAGTTGGGCGATCGCTCGCTTGCTGATGCGCTAATGAATCGGTGGGTCCTCCCTTCGGAGTGGCGCTGGGGAGGGTTGCAGGTGGCAGCCCTCCGCTTGCCACAAGCCCGCATTGACCGTTCAGACCGGCTTGTGAAGCAACAGCGGCCCTTTTGCTCTGGCCTAGCCAGCGAGCCGGGCCAGATCCCCTCACAAGGATCGATTCCGAGAAGGGCATCATCCGTCTCGAGCAGGCTCTCCCAGCTTTTCGCAGCCCCTGCAGTAGGCTCGCAGAGTGCAGCTGCCCTCGGATCGCCCACATTGGCCCGCAAAACGGCGAGCGAGGCGCAGCCGGAAGCATGAGTCCCACTGCATCCCCCGCCCTGCGGCAACCGCTGCAAGCCCTGCTGCTCGCCGGGCTCGCCTCGCTATGCAGGTAGGCCTGTTGCCGCTGCCTGCTCGGTGACCAGAACGCCAGCAGGCCGCATCGCTGACGCTGCCCTATGCCTGGCTGCATCTGCAGCGGCCAGATCGACGTTGCGCCGCTCCCTGTCATCGGCGGCGGCAAAAAGGGGATCTGGTACGTCTGGCTCATCGTCAGTCTCGCCGGTGAGCCCATCACACCTGCACTGCGTAGCTCACACCAAGTTGGCCCCGTTCTCCTCTGACCTGCTCCCTACAACAGGTGCGACTGGCCTCTACATCCTCTTCTTTGTAATCCGTGGCTTCCTGGTCGCTCGGCGTCGCAGGTGAGAAGCTTCTCTGTCAAGCTCGGCTCACCCTAGACCCCCATAGGCACGAGTTCAGGCTCGTGGTGCTTGTGCTGCAGGCTGGCATTCAAGGAGGCCGGCATCTCAGAGAGCGACCGTGTTTATGGCGCCCAGCACGAGACAATCCTGCAGAAGCTGCTGCCGCGGCACAAGGTGCCGCAAGGTCGCGTGAACGACAACCTGTCGCCGATGCTCACCCAGCTGCAGAGCTCCGGACTGTCGGTCTACAAGGAGCCGCCACATGAGGGCGCCGGCACTGAGGAGGACAAGGGGATCGCGGGCGCGGAGGCCGGGCTGGCGCCCAAGGAGGCGGCCCTGCCTGCCTGAGCTGCTGGAAAGTCGCCCTGGCTTGGGTGACCTCGAGGATGACATGAGGAGGCTGTGACTCCTGGCTTTGTGCTCAATCAGAGCAAGCACAGAAGTTTGTTTGGTGATTTGCGGCTGCCAACTGGGCTGCCTCCCTCATGCCGTCACCCTCATCCCCACTGCAAATGCCCTGTGCTGGCTTTTTGCCCATTGTATGCCAGAATCCTTGCTGGGAGACAAAGTTCTTGTGCCTTGCTACTGTTGTGCTGATTTGACGCGCATCATAGGTGTGAGGCCCGAGAGTCCAAGGCATTGCTTCGGCATGGCGCACTCGTGGCTGCATGTCCCGCCAGAGAGTGACTTCCCCCTGCAGAACCTGCCTTACGGTGTGTTCTCGCGGACCGCTGCTGACACCAGTCCGCGACCTGGCGTGGCCATCGGTGGCTGGATCCTCGACCTTCGCGTGGCATCGACGGTGGACCCGCTTGCATCGACGGCAGCCGCGAAGGCAGGGGCCTTCGACAAGGTCAGGCGGCTACACAATCAATGCCTATTGATCCGCTGCAGCTGCATTGCGTGAAAGACGGCGCGCGACCGCGCAGAACACGCTCAATGCCTTCATGGGCATGGGCAAGGAGGCTTGGCAGGAGGCGCGCGCAGCCATCACCCGGCTACTCAGCGCCGAGGAGCCGTGCCTGCGGGATGACAAGGAGCTGCAGGGGCGCGCACTGGTCCGTCAGGTGGGCCTTCTGCAGCCTTGTGCGTACCAGTAGGGCAAGGCCAGCCAGTGCGCAGATTCTGACCGTAGCGGCAAGCCACTCGTGCACTTGCTACTGACACTCGCCAAGGCATGTCCCAGGTGGATGCGCGCATGCACCTGCCCATCGCTGTCGGCGACTTTACAGACTTTTACGCCTGCGAGGAGCACGCACGCAACGGCACAGGCATCCGCACGGGCGTCCGCATGCTCGCTCCCAACTGGTGCCGCGTTGCCTGCCCCTCCTCCTGCCTGCACCTGGGTCAGCTGCATTTGCTGCTGTTCCTTGCCGGTCCCATCGAGTCTTGCTCGGCGCGTGTGTCTTCACCGTTATCGTCTGTAAAACAGTGACTTGCCAGCTTCAGCTTGAGAGGCTCCTGGCTCGCAGGGTGCACCTGCCGGTGGCCTACCACAGCCGCAGCTCCTCAGTCGTCGTCTCAGGCACCCCCGTCACCAGGCCAAGGTAAGCTCGCAACCCAGTTGACAACCTGGCAGCCAGGACGCTCTCTTCGTCAATATATAATTTCCATCCAATCAAGGAACACTTCACTCCTGCCTGCATTCAGAAGCGTGCGCTGGGAGAGGACGTCCGGCTGCAGCATGGCTTCCCTGCCTGAGTTGCAGGATAGTCACACCCCAGATGGTTGACACATGCAGGGGCCAGGCGCTGTCCTCGCCGCAGAACGCCAGCCGGCTGTGGCGGCTGCTGCACGGCTGGTGGAGCGTCGCGCAGCCGAGCCCGGAGCAGCGCGCGAGCGCGGCACTCGACTTTGAGCTGGAAATGGTGCGCCAGGCAGCACCGCAACGGCTTCCCGCCTCTGCCTGGAGCAGGAGATTCGCGAACGGCGAGGCGGCTGCATGTGTGCCCATGAGCACATGCCACCCTCGCGGCCAGCATCCGGCGATGCCTGCCTGCCAGCAGCCACGTCGTCTCCGCTGCGCCCTGCCTGGCTGCCTGCATTCCTCTCAACTGGACCAACTTGCCCTGCTGGCCGCTGCCTGTTGCTGCCTGCTCGTCTAAGCCGTAGGCGCCCGTAATTGCCCACAGGCATGCGTCGTCGGCACCGGCAACGTACTCGGCACCGCCGTCGCGCCGGACGCAGCCACCGACCACATCTTTGGCCTGGCGCTGCTCAACGACTGGAGCGCGCGCGACTTCCAGCGGTGGGAGATGCTGCCGCTGGGGCCGTTCAACTCCAAGAACTTTGTGCGCCCCCCCGTGCTCTCGTGGTGGGGGCAGGGAAACAGGGCACGCTTAGGGGCGGTCTTGCTGTGCTCAGGACTGCAGCTGCCTGCGTCTCAGGGGAGTGGAACAAGTGCAGCCCGCTTACTGTGGGTGTGCGGAGCGATCAACCGGCCGCAGCCATACCTGCCTCCTGGCCTCCCTTCCGGCTCAGGGCGCTCGGCTCGGCGCACCGCAGGCAACCTCCATCTCACCTTGGATCGTCCCGCTGGCAGCTCTGGAGCCTTTCAGGCGTGCCCCTGCCGCTGCACTGCACCCGGCATGCGCGCAGGGCCACCAGGGCTGACTCGCTCGCAGCAGCCCACTTTCCGCGTCGCAGTGCACACACTGTGCACGAAGCCAGCATCGGTGTCTGTCCCTTGCTGCTGCAGCCCATGCAGCGCCTCTTCCTCTGTAACCCCCCATCTCCTTTCTTCATTTCCCCGGTTCCGGGCAGCGCCATTGACGGCTGCCTGGGCTGCACCGCAGACGTCCTGCCCCGGAGCAGTCGCCGCCGCCGCTGCCATACCTGCGCCAGCCTGGGCGGCAGCTGTATGACATCCAGCTGCAGGTGACGCTGACGCCAAAAGGAGGCGAGGCCAGCACGCTGACGCGGACCAACTTCCAGCAGCTGTGCGCCGCTCTCCGCCCCTCTGGCCGTCGTCGACTGCATTGCAAACCTGCCTACAGCTGCAGCACAGCTTCAGCACAGCTTTCAGCCGGCAGTTGGCCTGCTGCTGGCTTGACAGAAGTCAGCCAGGGCTGGCGGATGCATTTGCACTCGAGAGCCGGCAAGGAAGCGACTGTCAAGCTCCCTGTGGAAAAGGCCGGTCTTTCCTCCGCCTTCACAGGTATTGGAGCCCCGAGCAGATGCTGGCGCACCACACCTTTGGCGGCTGCAACCTCCGGCCGGGCGACATCCTCGGCACGGGCACCATCTCCTCGCCTGTGAGCCTCTCAGCCAGACGCCGCTGGAGCTGTCCTGAACTCATGGAATGGGTTGGCTGAGAGGAAGTCGCCATGCGCAGGGCCCTGGCGGGCAGGGCAGCCTGCTGGAGCTGTCCTGGGGCGGCAGCCGAGCTGTAGCGCTGGGCAGCTCCGGGGAGACTCGCAGGTACCTGAAGGACGGGGACACAGTCACGCTGAGCGGATACTGTCAGGGCGACGGCTTCCGGGTTGGCTTTGGCGAGTGCGTCGGCACCATCCTGCCGGCACCGTCCCTGCCGGAGTGAGGCGCATGTATAGTATTGGTCGTGCTGAAGCTGTAGAGTCGTAGAGTGACGAGTGGCCTGAAAGCCTCTGTAGCTGTCAGGGAATGGTTTGTGTTCCAGACACTGTGTTTTGGTCGCCAAACTGCAGCGTTTGGTCGTTCTGCAAGAAAGTTGCAGCTCAAGTATTTCGCAGGCCGCACAAATCAATCGGCTCGCCCACTTGAAGCAAACCGGATCAAGACAGAGTCGCAATGCCGGATCGTTGCATGCCGCTCCGAAAGCGGCCACTCGCACGCCTTTATTGGCCTTGAGACTGTCAGCTGAAGTATGAAACATCTTACACACCGTCTCAGGCGCGCACCTCTGCCCGACGGCCAGAAAAGACCGCACACTTTTAACGAAAACTCAACACAATAAGCGTGCTGCAGGCGGCTGCACCTTGGCACGCCTACCCAGGCGCGTGGCATTGCCTTCTCGTGCTGCTGCAAAAGACGCAGGCGCAGGCAGGCTGTGGTGTCAGCCGAGGGGCGGGCCAGTGGAGCTGAAGGCGGGCCTGGAGGGGGGCACACTGGAGTGCAAGGCACACTGAGCCTGTTCGCCGTCGCTGCCTTGTGGGGCACCAATCCGGTCTGCCTCAGGTGGGCCTTGAACCGCCCAGGATGCTTGGCGCTGCTGCTCTGCTAGGCTACCAGCCTACACTCGACTCGCGTCTGCAGGTTTGCGTACCAGCTGCAGCAGCCGCCGGCCCCCGCGGCCCTGGCAGCCGTCCACAGCCTGGGCGCTGCGCTTCTGCTGACAGCACTTGCAGCTGCACGGCCGCCTGATCCCCAAAAAGAGTTCGGGCCGCTCGCTGGCAGCACTGCTGCTGCTGAAAACAATGGGACAGGCCAGGCTGCGAGCCACAGCAGCAACGGGGCTGCCCTGGCAGGCGCAGAGCTGGGGCTGTGGACCTTTCTGGCCAACGCTGCGACCATCACAGCCTTTGCCACCACACCAGCCAGCCGCGGTGCTTTCCTGATCAGGTGTGTTGCTGCAGAAAGTTAAGATCGCACCTCCCTCAATCAGAAGGTGCCTGCTTTGAGAACGCCGATTTTGCAGGCATGCCGCAGTTTGCTCCCAACTGCTTCATTCAGGCTCTTTTGGATCCAGCGCGGGTCACATCATGGAAACACTGTCCTCCATGCGGGCCGCGCTCATGCAGGCTGACGGCAGTCTTCACCCCAGCGGTGGCTAGTCTCTGCGGCGACCGCGTCTCCCGCCGCGAGTGGGCCGCCTGCTGCGGCGCCCTCCTGGGGGGCGTCCTCATCAGCCTGGACGCGGCTTTGCAGGGCTCTGATCCGGGCTCTGCGGCCTCAGGACTTGGTGAGCGGCCGCCGAGCTTTTAAGCCCGAGTATTTGCTGCCCTGTGCCGTTTCCCGAGCCAGCAGAAGTACAACATGCTATTGCGATTGCTGCCTCCTGGCTGCGGTGTGCTACTCTGCAAGCTGCAGTGGTTGCATGCATGGCCCTGCAGGCATCGGAGACGCGATCATGATTGGCAGCGCCTGCCTCTGGTCGATCCAGACTGTGCGCCTGGGCAGCCACGCGAGGCGCCAGGAGCCAACTCGGCTCGCCAGGGACCAGTTGCTGATTCTCGCGATGCTGTCGGGCCTTTGGCTGGCTGGCAGCGCAGCAGCTGGCAGCGGTAGTGGCGGCGGCCAGCCTTTTGGCAGCCTGGGCACGTCTGGCACGCTGCTGCCATGGCTGGCAGTCCTGTGGCCAGCGATTGGGCCCTGGGGCATTGGGACAGCGCTGCAGGCAAGCAGGTTCCCAGCCTTGGCCTGCATGCCCTCTGCCTCGGCCCCGTGCATTTCCGCAGCATGCAAGGTCCCAGGCCGCACCAATAACAGCAGCCAGCGACTCATCTCATAGAACATTTGGCGCTTCTGAGACTCGCCCTGTCATCCATGCTGGCAGATGTGAGCCTGCTGCTGCCGCACGCAGCTTGCATGCATGTTGGGCCAGAAGCAAAGCCGGGCCATTTTGCAGCACTGAATGCCTATCGCGCGGAGACTATGATCCACCAAGACGGCTTGCATGGACCCAGACCTGAGCATACAGCCATGGGGATTGCAGGTGCGGGCGCAAAGGGGCGTGTCAGCCTCCCGCACGCAGATAATCCTGGCGACTGACCCGTTGTGGGCGACGGCATTTGCCGGCCTGCTGGGCAGCGCAGAGCAGGGTCTGGGACTGCTTGGCTGGGGCGGCGCAGGCTGCATACTGCTCGCCAGCGCGGCCTCACGGCCATGAGGCGCACGTGCCAGAATGGCGGCCGGGTCCTTGCTTGAGAGCAGACAGCAGCGCCAGGTGTTTATGTGCTGTGCCACGGCCAGCTTGTGGCAGGTCAGGCGATGAGCGTCCATGCCTGTGTCTGCTTTCAGCGGCTCTGCACGGAGAGCCAAGAGCAGGAGGCTCTTGCTGCGATTGCAAGTGTCGTCGGCAGCACACGCTGCTCATGCTCACAGAACCAGTCTGAAATATGTTGCATCACCGAGACAGCCGGCACCTCAGTCACAGTTGACAAAGCATGCACAGCCGTCAACAATGCAGCTGCCTCTTGTCAGGCAGCATCCGGACTGCTACCTTCCCGCAGCGTCTCTTTGAGCTCAATCCAGCGCGAGAAGTACTCTGTCGCCCGCAGCTGCTGCATCCACAACATGCTGCCGACAAAGTCGGCTGCCCGCCGCTCCTGCCGCTCCTCGACAGCCTCATCTATCCGATCCTGCAGCGGCCACGCAGCCCCTGTCTCCAATGCCAACCCATGAGGGAAACGGCGCTTGCAGCCTCTGCTTGCCAACCACGTGGTCGTCTGTCTCACAGCTTGGTCATCAAGCAGCCGGCTCCAAAAGCGCAGACAGCCTTTTCAAGGGCTTCACAGCATTGCATGTTTCAGAAATGGGAGCGGCGATGTGCTGACACGGTCGATCGGGCGCACCAGTATGGCTTGCAGCCGAGCAGGGCCATCATACAGCTCCCGGAGCAGATGGAAGCCTTGCAGGGCGGCAGCACAGGACTCAGAGTCCAGCCCTCTCACTCGCTTTCTCATGCCTCGCCTTGCAGGGCCATCCCTGCTGAGACAAACGAGCCTTGCTGGCACGGCTGACGCAAGGCGCAGCAGGCATGCAGGCGCCCTGGGCAGCGCACCGGCGGCCTGGCTGGCTTCCCACAACTGCTCGTCGCTGTAGAGCCGAGCCGCGTCCGCCGTGAATACGGCCGCGTCCGTCGCCTGCCACAGCCCGCCCCAGCCGCCGCCGCCTGGCAAGGCACAACAGCTGCTTGCTTTTGCCGTGTGCCTCAGCTGCCTGCTGCTGGAGCACAGCGTCTGTGCACTGCCAGGCCCTAAACTGTCTGCAACCATGCGGAAGGCCAAGTGCCTGCGACTCTTGCTTGCAACAGCAACTATTCGCATGGGACAATGACTGTGGGCTTTGGGACGGATCATTGCAACTGCTTGGCTGGTCTCACATCTGGACTGTGGCACACCAGGGGTTGACTGTGGCTTGTGGGCCGACTGGGGCAAGCGCGGGAGGCGCGCCTGGGCTGTGCATTCCCTCCGCTCCAATCGGGGTCGTGACGACAGGCGCGCCGTGCAGCCAGCTGTCGACGATCTTGCCTTTCAGCCCGGCGCCGAAGCGCAGCGGCGCCAGGCAGGCTCGGTAGCTGGCCATGAGCGCCAGGGAGGGCGCGTGCCCCTTGATGTGCAGCCCCACCTCCTAGATCATCACGACACGCCAAGTCAGGAGCAAGCAGCGGCCAGCAACGAGTCAGCAAGGAAACATCACGTGATTGGGACCATCAACATCATCCCTCTGAGGCAGCTATGCAGCGGCTGGCTGCGTCCTCAATCCTGTGACTGTATTTGGTCGTGAAATGCGAGGGAAAGGCAGGCAGCGTGCCGGTCTGTGGAGCCTCTTCACAGCGGCAGATTCTCCGTAAGCGCCGAACACATGCAGCTCCGCCTCGGGCACTGCCGCCCTGATGCCGGCCCAAAGCTCCTCGGCCAGCCAGGTGACAGAGTCCAGGTTGGGCGGGTGCCTGCGCCACGCAGCCAGCAGACCCCTGCCTAGTTTTGCATTGCTGGGATGTCGGCCCGGCGGAGCTGTGTTGCCCCAAGTTTGGAACAGCATGCATTTCTGGGCACTGGCAAGGAATGCTCGAGTGTGGCACCGTGAAAAGGCTGCGAGGCCATCTGGTGCCTTGCAAGCAGCTCGGCTGAGTCGGCTCGACAGGAAGGCGCCCCCTCACCTGAAATTGCCGATTGTCATGAAGTGGCGCCGCGACGCAAAGGGCGGGAAGCTGTCCGCTGCAGCCGGAGGGCTGACAAAGAAGGGCGCCAGCTGCAGCTTGCCGGGCGACACCTGGTAGCGTTCGGTCAGCAGCTGCAGCTCCACCGGCGAGCAGACGAGGGCCAGGTCTGACCTGCAGCCGCGAGCCAGGCAGGCTGAGCGGGTGTCCTGGAAGCGGCCATCAGCAGCACAGCAGATTGAGACGGCAAGAAGTGCTCCAGACGCGCCTATGGATGGCAGCGAGCTCCCGGAGCGCGTCCTGCGTCGGCCCCGGCCGGTGGCTGAGCACCTCTGTCAGCCCGCAGCCCTGCCGGAAGGCTGCCTCTCGCCCTACACCAGCAGCCTGTCTCGCCCTGCAGCCTTGCTGAGGAGCGCCCCAGCGCAAGAAGGGGGACCTCGATGCTGACCTCGCCTCAGAAAGTGGAGGTCCTGCAGGTCGACGACTCGCAGCGCCTCGGGCGCCGCGTCCCGCACGCGAAAGCCAAATGCCTCCTCTGCTAGGAACCTGCAGGTTGCAAGGGCGGCTGCCTGCTTCCAACTGACCACCGCCTGGCCTGGGTCAGCAGCGGCAGAGAGGGGCTGTTGAGAGTGCGTGCCTGTCAAAGACGCAGACGGCCGGCTGGGCAGCTGCGAGAGCCGCAAGGAACGCCGCCTCACGGTTTGGCGGGCAGTGATGCGCTGTGCAGCCCTTGCGCTCCAATGCAGCGGTGTGCTCATTTGGCCGGGAAGGGCTGCACACAACACACAATACGACTCCATAACCGAAGCACAAAAGAGCAGGGGCAGGCCTAGTCAGTACGCAGTAGTAGTAGCAGCACCTCAAGTAGGAGACAGTCCAGCCGGCGGCCTGCAGTGCCTGTATGAGACCCTGTGTTCGCACGCCGGCAGCTGACGAGCTGGGCTCTGGCCACACAGGGGAGACGAACAGTGCGCGTCGCCTGCGGGCAACAAGCGGCAACTATGATGGCATGCCATGTTCTGGTTTGCCCAGAGCATGCAAACGGCGAACCAGGCATGCACGCGTCAACATTGGTTGGACAAGCGCAGGGCAATCCAACTATAGCCGGCCCCTAGAACTCACTCTACACGAGCTTCCGCAATAGCGGCGCAGGCATGGCGCTTGGCATGCGAACTTGATTTATAGCTGAGACGCCGCAGCGCGGGCGTATTCAGCGGGCGCATTCCTTCAGCATTACACGCACTGTTGTAATCTGTCTTCCACGCTGGCCTACAGCCTTGCGAGTCCAACATGGTAGAATGCAGCAGGTCACGCCAGCGCGCCCTGGCAGCTGGATCCCGAGCCCGCCGTGCATCCAAAGCAGTGGTTGCCGCACGCAATATCCAGACCCTCCAGCTCCGCCAGACTCTGTATGTTGTGCACACTGGGCGCCCCGCTCTGAGCCGCAGCGCCCGCCAGCCTGCGAGCAGCGGGTGAAGACCTCAGCCGCTTGAGGATTTCATCAGCAACGACCACGGGCCTGGAGGCTGGGGCACCTGAGGCCCATTTCCAGCTGCTGATTGAAGTCGCAGTCATATAGCGCGCCGTCCCACCGCACGCTGAGAGTGTTGCGGCACATCACGCCGTCGGCGGCGCCAACGCTGAAGCTGTCCACCAGCAGCTGCAAGCCGCCAGACATGCCTCAGCTCTGCAGAGATCAAGCGATGCACGCAGAGACTCTGCAGGAGAGAGCGCAGGCAGACACAGCAGGTCGTGTGAGGCAGAGCAGCGGCCATGCAGACCCCCGTGACGAAACAGAAAGCAGCAAAGGCAGAGGGCTGCACCTGCATGTAGGCGTCCAGCTCCTGGCGCTTCAGCAGGTGGTCCGCGAAGCGCTTGATGGGCATGTTGTTCAGGCAGAAGAGGCTGTTGAAGCTGATGCCGTAGGCAGCCTGCAGCTCCGCCTTGTACGCCTCCTGCAGGCAGCAACCGGCCCGCGAGTCAGCCCAGAAGCAGCTACCAAACCTCTCCAACACCACACGCCAGATATCCTCCTACGGGCAAAGCCGCCTGCATCGTCACGTCGATAGTGTGGAGCATTTGTCGGGATTCTCCAGGGAAGCAAGGGGGAGCGGCGGCTGGCCTCGAGCTTGGCCTGCGGCGGCGCCAGAAAGGCTCCGTTGGGGTTGTAGACGAGGTCCAGGCTCAGACCGGAGCCGGGCACCCCAAAGCCGTGCGCGTTCAGCAGCCGCAGGCCCTCTATGCTGCGCTGGAACACGCCGCGGCCGCGCTGCTCGTCCACGTTGGATTCTGAGTGGCAGGGCATCGAGGCAACCACACGCACCTGCAGCAGCGCCAGTGGCATTCAAAGCAGGGCATACGGTATCAAGAACAGGCCCGATGTGCAAAGGGCCCCGGCACCGAAGTCAGAGAGCGCGCACACTGGCAGAGTTGTTCGTGCCCCAGGCAGGAGCTGCACGCGAGCAAGCAGGTCAAGCAGAAAGGGCAGGAGGTGCGTGCCTGGTGCTGCGCCAGGAAGGCCGGCAGGTCCTCCTGGCCGGGCTCCAGCAGGACGGTCAGGTTGCAGCGGTCGATGACCTCCAGCCCCAGCGCGCGTGCACCCTCCACCAGGAACCTGCCAGCCGGGCGCCCGTCTTGAAGGCTGGGTATGGGCAGCAGGGGATGAGATAACCCTTCCTCTGCGGATGCCTTGCTCACTGGCGATGTGGGAACATGCGAATCGTCCGCCTTCTGGACCTGCAGGCGCTACTCACAAGAGGAAGCACGCCCAGGGTGCTCACATGCAACGCACCTGAATTGGGCGTTGAGCTCCGGTGCGCCGCCGGTCAGGTCCAGTGTGCGCACGCTGCAGCCCGGCTGTGCCAGCAGCTGCAGGCAGCGCTCGGCCGTGGCGCGGTCCATCATCTCCTGGCGTCGGGGGGAGCTCTCCACGTGGCAGTGCGAGCAGGCCTGGTTGCAGTACAGCCCGATGTTTAGCTGCAGCACGGAAGCCGCCTCGCGCTTCAGCCGCTTTGCGCCGCGCTCCTGTGGCGCAGCAGCAGTGGATTTCAGCATTGCCCATTGCCTTGTTTCAGCTGGAGGGACCCAGGAGGGAGGAGTCTCGCCTGGCAAAGCGCTGGGAAAGACGGCACACCGGCCTTGTCCAGTGAGCGCTGCCGCGCCCGCCGCTCCTCGCGGCTGAGCGCAGCCTGTCCCCGGCGCTCCAGCTGCTCCAGCAGCGCCTGCTGCTCGGCGTCCTCCGCCATCTCTGCCAGCGTCTGAGGCACAAGCGAGCTGCGCTGGGCCTGCTCAACGGTGGCGCCATCCCTGGCAGCAAGATCACTCGGTTGGAGGCGAGCAGTTTCAAAGGGAATGTGCTGCATTGGGCCTGGAAGCTCACCTCACGGCTGCCCTGAGTGGCTGATGAGCGCGGCGGCTGGGTTCGCCTACGATTAGAGGTGTGCTAGGGCAGGCCAGCGCCGCATGCGCGGGCAGCAGGGCCGCCCGCAGCTGCATGGCTGCAGCTTTCGCAAAATACGTACAGCGAAAGCTCTTCGAACAGCAAGCCGGCGCTGGCCACGACACGCTCCAGCAGGTACCGGCGCGCGATTGCGGCTGCCAGACCCTTTCTGTGATGAGGACGCAGCGTCTCGAAACCAAGCGCTGTAGAGCAAGGTCAGGTTGTACCTGTCAGCGCTATGGAATGCTTGCAGGTTGCAACGATGATCGCCAAAATTGGATTTTCCTTTCTACTTTCCCTTTCTACTTTCCACTACTTTCCATGTTCCATGCAAGTCCTAGTCACTCACCAGTCCTAGGCCTAGTCACTCACCAGTCCTTGATGCGATGTCGGCGGCCAGCAGCGCATCAAGGTGGCTTGCCAGCACCCAGAATTCCACTGCTGCACACAAGACTCGGCCAGCCACGAGAACTATCCCTAGTGGCGCGGCCGCCAGCAGTGTGCCGGGCAGCCACCTGAGAGCGTATAGCCAGAGCGGCAGGCCCATGAGCCCAGCTATGGCCAAGCAGCCCGGCGGCGTCTTGAAGCCATTTTTCATGACCGCAGAGACCCAGGGGGGCGCAGTTGCAAAGTAGGACGTCTTCCAATTACCCGACGACACCTACGTCGCACCGTTGCAGCAGTTTAGAGGCCACCTGAAATCTGCTGCCGTACTCGGTGGATGATGGTGCCACCGCAGAGCTGTCAATAGCAGCTGGGACGTACTGTGTGGGTGCAGACAAATGTTAGCGCCTCCAGCAGCAGAGGCAGGAGGGCCAGTGGCCCGCCCACTGCGAGCGCCCACAGCAGGCCACGAGAGAGGATGTCAATGGCCACGTCCAGCCAGGCGCCAAATTGAGTCGCCTGCATCGCATTGGACAGCTATCATGCAAGCTTCAGGAGCATGATGAGCTCAGTTCGAAGCTCTGAACGGAGACCTGGTCGAGCGCACGAGCCAGGGCACCGTCCACGCCGTCCAGCACGAGGCTGCTCAGAAACAGGTAGTAGGTACAGAGTGGCGAGCCCCGGTGGCATGCCAATCCAGCCAGGAGCAGAACAAGCCGGGTGTAGGACACCAGCTGAGGAGGCCAAAGTAGCACCTGCCCAGGCAGTGCAGCTAAGCTTGGTCACTCTGTGTCCTCATGACCTTGCTGTGCCACGTGAGCCAATTGACTCGAGAGGCTGCTATGCCTGCAGCTTGGTCAATGGTCGGGAGGAATGTTCGCCGTGCGGCATGCCGTAGGCCGTGTTTCGCCCTGGACTGGCGTTCGGCAGCGACCCGCGGTGGTAGCTCGCAAATGACTGTCCACCTCCTGATGTAATCCGGCGACGGCAAGGACTGCGCGAGGGGAGCAGCAAGTGGTGATTTAAGCTGTCAGAAGCTGTCGCGCTGCCTGCAGCGATCTGCGACCTGAAATGCCATGTGCAGCCCAGAGCTCGCGAGTGGACGCACATCATGCTCACACTCAGCGTCTCACTACTGCTCGCAGCACACAACCTCTCCCCGCCACAGCCTGTCGACAGCATGGCTCATACACAGCACACCTCGCCACACATTATGATTGCCATATGGTACACAAGCTGAGAGCTTAGAAAAACTCAGAGATATCGATACCAGCGATGATCAGCAGCCGGCGGCCGAGGATGGCCATAATCGCGATCGAGAGCGCAGCGGCCAGAAAGCCCAGGCCGCGGTCCTCCCAGTCGCTGCCCTGCACCCTGGCCGGCATGGCCGGCTGCTGCTGCTGCGCCTGAGCAGCAGGCACATCCTGAAAGTGCGGCAGTGCGGCCTGGACCGGCTCTGGCGCCGCCGTGCCAGCCTCTGGAGCAGCGGCCTCCTGGGCTGCTGTGCCACTGTCCCTGCCGGCCGGCTCGGGCTGCTCTGACGGGCTCGCCTCAGCCTGCCAGCCAGCCACGTGCCAGCTCAAAACGGCACATACATTAAGAAACGAGCAGCAAATGTGTGCGGATTCAAGTGAAAGCATCCGACCTGGTTGGCTGCCGGAGCAGCAGCAGGGCGAGTCTCTGCTGCCAGCATGCGGGCGTGCACCGCTCGCGTGACTGCCTGGCGCTCCTCGCTGCCAAACGCGGGCGGCTCCAGCCGCGACTTGGCCGCGAGCCGGCGCCGCTCCTCCTTGGGGAACTCCTGCGGCACGGGTGCGAGATGCAGACTGCCTGCGTCCAGCCAGCATACTGGCCGTAAATGAGAGGCTGAAGGGAAAGGACGCACCAGGGAGCCGATGGCGCCGCCAGCGGGAGAGGGCAGGAAGGCGATCAGCGCAGTCAGCGCGGTGCGCACGGACCAGGATGGCTGCCAGTGCTCCGGGTGGTGGCTGGAGATTGACAAGCAGATCTTGGTGTTGGTCTCGAAGCGACCGTTGGGCGTGAGCAGCATGAAGGAGGGCGGCTTGAATGGGTAGTCCGGCGGCATCAGCAGGCGGCCGTGGTAGATGCCGCCCTGTTGGAGTGGTCAGACCGCTGGTGTCAGCCGCTGGTGTCAGCTGCCAGTGCACCCAGACTCCACTCCGGCAGCGGCTGAAGTGAGAAGCAGACCTCAAACTCGGTGCCGGGAGGGCCACGAATGGCAAAGTGCCACTCAAAGATGTTGTCCTGCACGCGCCAAGCCGTTTCTTGGGTGCCGGTTTGTCCGGCAAAACAGGATGCAGGTCACAACGCCCCACAATCGCACCTCGAGCGCCTCGGCGGCGATCTCCGCGCTGACAGCCTCCTCACGCTGCAGCTCTCGGATCTCCTGCGCCCGAACGGGGCGACGTCAGCCCCCAATCGGCCCGCCGAGGTCCATTACGAGGAAAGGAAGGCCTGCGCCGACCGTGCCTGCAGGATGCGCTTCACTGCCGGGTTTCTCGCGTTAAACTTTGCCTCTGCCATGGGAGGAGGGCGGATGCGTGTGGAAATCAAGGGAAATGGCCAGTATTCCCGGCTAGTTCGCCGGACGCCTACTCCGGGGTGTCCGGCGAGCAGCAACTCCTAGAGAATACTCACGAACTTAATGGGGCTTCGATTCTCCGTCTCCACTCTCCACGCTCCGATCACCAAGCACGAATTCGTCAGCGACAGGTGACAGCCTTTGTGCTCGAGAAGCTGGCCTGCGGCCTGCGATAAGCTACAAGCTACAAGCTACGCGTGGCAATATCTCTCGTTCTGCGTTCGCCGGCGCCTGTATTCGCTCGAAAGCTGGCGGCGTGAAGCGGTTGCACGGGCGAGCGAGGAGCCGCATCCGCATCTTTTTGAGAGAAAGCGTCGCCCCGTCCGGGGCCTGTGGGCCCTTTCTCAGGGTGCCATACGGCAGCATGGATCCCCTTGGCAGCCCGCATGCGCCCGGGCTGACGGTGGCGCTCGAGCATCTGAACACGAGTCCCTACACGGCATACAGCCGCCTGCTGGATGCTTCGACACCGGCCATGCGGAGGAGCGTGAGCCGCGTGACTCCTGCGGAGGTGCCCCGCAGCCAGCCAGTCCCAGCTACGCAGATTATGCAGGCTGCCAGGCGTGACAGCTGAGCCGGCGGTTTGTGCTCACCTGCAGCGACAGTTCGCCTTCGACACGGCCTGCCAGTGTGTCGAGGAGTCACTGGAGTCCAGGGGCCCGGATCTCTGCCACGCGCGCTACTTCAACCGGGAAGGGTGCGCTCTGCATGCCACACTGGGCGTCCTGCTGTCCTGAGTCGCCCGTCAATAGGGATGCTGAGCAATGATGCTCGTGGGCGCCAGCAGATTCAAGGTGCTGCGTGAGGGGCTGCAGACCGACCAGCTAGGCACGTGACCTCCCCTGGCACTGCCTTTATCTGGGTGGGGCACCAGCTCAGGACTGACCCCTCGCTTGCCAGCAGCAGAGGAGTCTTTCCAGACATCGCTCTCTACGTCCGGCGCAAGCCACCAGGAGGCTGAACTCGCTGATGCGGCGCTGGCGGATCTGCAGCTGAGAGGCACGCGGCTGCCCTCAGCTCTGCTCCTGACGGGCAGGTCTGGCACTTGTCTGCTGACCCATGTCTGGGCACATCCGCTGCGCAGACACCGCCAGCTCTGCAGACCATGGCAGGCGCAGCAAGCTGGGCATCTGGAACAAGATCAAACGGCGGCTGAGCACCGAGAGCCCGGGGCGGTGCGGGCCGCTGGAAAGCCCGGCAAAAGGCGCGGCGCCGAGCACGCCACACAGCCGAGGCGGGCCTTCCCTGCACTCCCCAAAGCCTGCTCTGCCTTTGCGCAGGGCGTGGACTCAGCTCTGCTGCTGAGTGCTGCAGGCCAGTCGCTGGAGGAGCCGGGCTACAGCTTTGTGAGCATCAATGTGGAGCGCACGCTGGCGCTGCTGGTGGCGGCCGCCCCGCTGAAGGGCGAGACGCAGCACTGGGTGTGGCTGCTGCGGGCGTACATGAACAAGTGCTCGCTGGAGCACTGCCACGTCATGCTCGCCTACCTGGCAAGGCCCTGCCACAGCAAGAATACCTGGTTTGACTGAAGCTGAGGCATGCGCTTGCTGATGGGCGGGTTGGCGTGCAGGCCAAGGTCAGCCGCAGCATCGCGGCCGAGGAGGAGTGGCTGCGCCTGCTGGCGCTGGAGCTGACGCCGGTGCTGGCTGTGCTGCGCGACAACGCACTGCCCAGCAGTGCGACCCAGTAATGGCCGCCGCCGGGCGCAATCGCGAGGGGCTGCGCAGGCTGACGGGAAGCGGCGGCGGGCGCAGGCAGCCAGGCGGTGTTGCGCAGCGTTGCCGACCGCGCAATGGCTGTGGGTGAGGAGGCCGTGCTCGGCTTCCGCTCGCACCGCTCCAGCCGGCTGGAGAACGCGGCGCTGCTGGCGGCGGCCGTGCGCCTGCAAGTGCTAGTTGCCAAGTGCGCGTCGTCGGCGGACGCGGCCGATATGGGCGGCCTGTTCGAGGAGCTGCTCTCGCGCGCCGCTGCTCAGCGATTTCGCGCGTTGCTCGCCAAGCACGCCGCTGGAAGCGGTGCGCGCCCCCAACGGTCTTGTGGCTGCCCTGCGCGCTACGGCTCGCGGTCATGAATCTGCCTGTACCTGCAGGGCTGCCGTCGCCGTCGCCGGCCGCGGACGCCAGCGCGGAGGCATCGCGCGCGGCCGCCTCACTCGCGGCTGTCTGCGATCAGCTCGCGCAGGATGTGTCTGATGACGCCGAGTGCTACCAGGCCGCCTTCCCGCCCGAGTGCCGCATCACGCTGCCCGCCATATCCTGCAGGCGCGCGCTGACACCTGGGCCGCCCCACCGCCGCGGCGCTCGCTTCCCGCCGAGACTGACCGTGCCCTGGCGGCGGCGCAGGGCGTTCGTCGGGCTGGCACGCGCGGAACTGGCCGGCGTGCTGAGTCAGCCGCTGGCGCCCGGGCCGCCCATGTTTGCGCTGTTTGAGGCGGCGCTGCGGCTGGAGCAGGTCGTGCGGCAATGGGCGCCGGCTGCCCTTGGTCGGGTTCCACTCTTTTTAATGACGCTAGTAAGCATGCGCTGAGGTGTGCGACCAATGGTGCTGAGTAGCTGGTGGCTGCGGCAGGCACAAAAGGCTGCTGGAGCGGCGAGGGCGGGCGGCACCTGTTCCTGCCGCACATCGAGCCGTGGCTGCGCGGCGTGCGCTCCAAGCTGATGCAGTGGAGCATGCGGCTGCTCAAGGAGGAGGACTGGCAGCGAGCGGCTGCCGGCGCCGTGGCAGGTCTGCTCCAAGCGCACCCGAGCAGCGCTGCCTCCCATTCACACATTCCCAAGCACTCTGGCTTGCTCGACCGCCTGGGTGTGTGTTGTGAGCACAGAGTCCATTGCCGCCTCGCTTCAAATCCATCAATAGCTCATATTTTCGCTGGCATGCCTGTGTGCCTGCCTCTCCGTATGGCCAGCCCTCGTGACCGCACTGTGGCTGGCAGGCGTGCGCTGCAGCCCGTCCCTCATCGAGCTCTTCCGCGCGCTGTGCGCGGTCGCGGAGGACCACGCCGCCCTGTGGGCCGCACACCCGTCCTTTGCGCGCCTGCTGGAGCGGACGCTGACCAAGGTCGTGCTGGTGCACGTGGCCGGCCTGGAGCGCCTGTGCCAGGTGCGCACATTGCTGGCTAAGCCCTGTCTCTGGCCCAGAAATCTCCCCAGCATGCCTTTCCTGCCCGGTGAGGACGCAAATTCACATAGCTGCCGTTCACAAGTTGATGAGTGGCACATAGCAACAGTAGCAGCGGGAACGCTTTGTGTCGCTCATGCATCGTTACTTACGGCATCGCTTTGGCTGTGCGGTGCAGGCCGAGATGCCCGCCAAGGCCGGCCGGCAGCTGGGCGGCCAGCTGCGCTCTCAGCTGGCGTCGCTCGGCGGCGGCCAGACGCAGCAGCCGCCGGCCTTTCGCCTGGGGCCCCGCCTCTGCATGCTGCTGAGCGACCTGCGGGAGGCGCGCAGCCGCCAGGCGGAGCTCGGCGGCGCCGTCAAGGCCCGGCTGCCGCCCGGCTGGTGGGGCGCCGAGGCGCCGGGAGAGCAGCGGCAGCCGGGCGACTCGCTGCGGCTCGGCGACCGCTTCAAGCTGTGCCAGGCGCGCCTCCCCCACTGCCCCCGTCGGGATGCTGGGGCGGTGGGGTGCCGAGCCGGGCGGAAAGGCAGCCGCGGGGGGGCTTTTTGTGCCAGCCAAACCCAGTCACACAATGAGCTCGTGGCGCCAAGGAAAATTGTGCTGCTTCTGCTTGCCTGAAAGGAGCCAAGCAGTCGGCCATCAAGCACAGACAGCACCTGCAGAGCTGCGCATGGGCTGCTCTGAGGGCGTGCCATTTCATTCCCATGAGCAGGTGGAGATTGAGCGGCGGTATGCGGCCGCGCTGCACCACGCGGTCAAGCGGCTGACGCAGGGCATGGCGCCGACGCTGGCCGCGGTGCTGCAGCTGCCGCCCGCGTCGCAGCCGGCCGGCGCGCAGCCGCTGGCGCGCCCCCTCTTCCCACTGCCCTCCAGCACCCTCAAGTGGACAGCTCCAGCCTGCTTTCTCAACTCCGCCTGCTCGGCTGCTACTGGAGTGCCACGACCGGCCGAAAGCGGCATTGATCCGGGCCGGCAGGCTGCATGACTGACAGACGTCCCGCTTTGCCTCGGCCGCAGACGGACTGCCTGGACGTGCACCTGAATGCGGCGGCGCCGCTGCTGGACGCCCGCGTGCTGCGGCGCGTCGCGCGGGAGCTGTGGAACGCGCTGGCCGGGGTGCCTCTTCCTGCCGCCCCGTCCCTGGCGCGGCATGCCTCACCAGGCGCTCCAGCGTGCAGCGCTGGGAATGGGCGAAAGCGAAAAAGGCGGCTGCGGCGACCAGCAGAGCCAGGTGCTGAGCAGCGGGAGGCGGCCGCGTGCAGGCGTTGCACGACGACCTGCAGGACTGCCAGGAGGCCGGCGGCGGCGGCGGCGGCGCGCACCACAGCCTGGGCAACGTCGCGCCGCGCATACAGCACCTGGACGGCGTGCTCAAGGCTCGCCTCTCTTGACGCATTGCCATGGCACGAGGCTGCTCAGAGACTCTGTGCACGACATCCTGCATTCCTGCTGGGTACTGTGGGTCTGCAATATCGGGCAAGCTTCAGCTGTCGGTTTGTGCCTGGCTGGGCTGTTCCGACTCATGATGCCCTGCGCTTTGCATCGAGACTGAGGCGTCGTTTGCAATGCTGCAGCACCTGTCCAGCCACCTGGTGCGGCACCGCCTGACTGGGCTGACGCAGGAGGACGAGCCCGAAAAGGCAGGCTCCTGTTCCTGTTCACTTGCTCAACAACGCACACATCTGCCTGAGCCTGGGACTCACTGCCAGCGCCCCGAGAGCGCAGGCGACCAAGCTGCGGCGCGTGCTGGCGCTCTTCCTGAGGGAGGACGCGGGCGAGTCGATCGAGTCGATCTGATTGCTGCCGCTCGAGGAGCAGAGAGTCGTCTTTCGTTTGGGCAGCAGCGGAAATGCAAGGCCCCCCCGGACCTGGCAGCGGTGGTTATGCCAGCCAGACCAGGCCCATCGGCGATTTCCTACTCGATATTGCTCACATCGATTCACTTGTCCCCTGTCCGTGATCACGAACTTACAGGCCCACAAGAGCGCTCGGGTTTGGCGCCTCCTTTGCTGCGCCTGTCTTGGCCCGATGCCGCCGCCAGGCACGCTGCACCGCCGTCGCGGCCGCGGTCCGCAGCAGGTCGCGCGCGGCCGCCACCGCGGCGCGCGCGCGCGCAACCTCGCCGCCCTGCGGCGCACGCATTTGCGGAACTCTAGATTGTGGCACTGTAATACGTGTTGCAATTCCTTGCGCACAGACAGCGTCGTCGTGCCGCACCTCTGCCTTGCTGCGCGCGGAAAAGGCTGCGCCGAGCGCGCCGTCTGGCAGCACGATGTGCGTTGCGCCAGCTGCAACAGCGGCCGCGTCCTCCGCGTCGCACAACCGCGCCTCGATCGCTGCAGCACGCTGCACCTACATGAACCAGGAGCGCCTTCTGTTGCGCTCTGTTCATATTTTGGTATGGCTAGACTTAAGGACAGGCAGCACCTGGGGTTCTTCCGTCTTGGGCTGCACCGCGTCCTGCGCAAAGGCCTGCAGTCGCCGCGCAAAGCACGCCTGCAGCAGGCCAGCATATGCCCGCAGCTTGGCCTCGCCGTTGAGTGCTTGCCGCACCGCCTTCACCTACAAGGCAGACGCATGCTCGTGCGGCCGGCATTTTGGCTCGGAGGGGTCAGACGGTAGCAGGCTCCGTACCTCCTGCTTGACCTTGCCGGCACCCGGCTCTCTGCCTGCCTCCCAGAGTGGCTGCAAGGCGGCAAAGTGACGGGAAATGAGAGACGCCAGGAGCTCGGCGTGCTGCTTGCGCAGCGCTCCATCAGACTGCAGGTCCATGGGCTGCGCGTGGCGCGCCAGGACCGCCTCGCGGACCGCCTGCATGGCAACCGCACTCCACCGTCAGCCAGCAGAGCTTGCACTCACCGATATTGATTTGTCAAGCTTGTGTGTGCCTGGAAGGCTTCTTGCCTTTGACTTGAGCGCAATGGCGGGCAACGCTTCCACAGCCAGGCTGCCACTCTGGCCGCCGGCCTTCTGGCAGGCCGCCTGCAGCGCCTCTGCCTCGCTGCCGTCCACGGCCAGCAGCTGCGCCAGAGCGCCCTGGATGGCTGCTGCCGCCGCATCAGGTGCCAGGCTCTCGGTGCCGCTGGGCAGGCTGTCTTCTATGAGCTGCCCCACTGCAGCTGAGGCAGCCTGCAAAATTCCATGTCCATCGTTCAGGACGTCAGCAGCACGCCGGAATGGATCTTCAGCTCCTGCTCGGCTGGAGGGAAAGCAACGGCTGCAGGGTAAGGCTGCAGCATGCAAACAGTACATGCTGTGTATTTGGCTGCTTACCCGCTCCAGGCGCGCATGCTCTTGGCACAGCAGCCGCAGCCAGGCGTCGCGCGGCAGCTTTTGGAAGTCGCCCAGCTTCACCCAGCCTGCACAGCGCACACAGGCAGCGATCAGGAACAGCTATGCTGCAGATAGATAATTGATTGTCAACGTGGAGAGAGTGACTGTGGAATGGGCCTGCCTGCCAGCATGGCGCTCTTGAAGACCGACATGCTGCGGCTGCCGCTCGTGCCGCTGGCGCGGCTCTCCTGCTCGTCTGGAGGCAGCTGCAGCCCCTGCAGATCGGCCTCCTCTGCCTGCACTCCGCCAAGCGTCCGCAGTGAGCCAGCAGGCCCGGCTGGGGCAGCTGGCAGTCCCGCCGGACAGGCAGGTGACCCACCGGGACCGCAGCCAGCCGCACAGCATCTTCAAAGCGGGCCAGCACCGCCGCCGGCAGTGCCCCGAGGCACTCGCGGCCGGCCCAGAGCGCCTTTGCCAGGCACAGCCAGGCGGGCGGCTCCCCGCGGGCGGGCTCGGTCGAGGGGTACTCGATGCAGGCGGCTGGCGGCTGCTGGGCCAGCAGCGCCCTGGCGCGCAGCAGCACGGCTGCTGTGGCGGCACTCCACTCTTCCGTGAGCAGGCACTGGAACGCCGCCGCGCGCGGGTCCTCCTGAGGCCAGGCAGCGAGACTCGTTCGTTTTGCTTGGCCTGGACAGGTTGAGCTTGGCAGATGCCTGCAGAGCTGCTGAAAGGAGGGGGGGGGCGCCTCGCCTCAAAGCGGGAGAGCGTGCGGCAGAAGCTGGCCAGCTGCTCGTCCACGATGGCCTTGCTGCCAAACCTGCTCAGGCGGGGAGCTTCTCTTTCAGGCGACAGCCTGCTGCATGCGCCATGACCAGCGCTGTTCCCCCAAAACGGCCCGTTTTCCCCGCAAACGAGCCTTCCTTGCTGGGAGGGAAGGGGGGCACTTTTGGTGGAAGTGTGCGACCACCGCCTCCGGCACGCAGCAGTCCTCGCCCCGCCGGCCCCTGGCGTCCAGCTCGGCCCACACCGCCTCCACGACGCCCAGCAGCCAGGCCAGGCTGCGAGGCTTGGCGTCCGCGTGCCTGCCGAGCGCCTCTGCCAGCCGCAGGCTGCGCGCGCCGCCCTGCGGCCCAGGTATCGACGCTTGAAGCCGTGGCAGGCTGTCAGAGGGCAAGGGAGCTGTGTGGGGCGGCAGGCACCTGGAACTGGATCGCGCGCTTGCGGCCTGCGGCGACCTCAGGCTGCCCTCTGCTGGCAGGCGTCTCGCTGTCGAGCTCGGAACCGGTGCTCCTGGCGCTCAGCAGCTGCGCCTCGCCTGCGCAGCACTGAAACGCTCTTGAGAACCAGATTGGATGGCAGCAGTGGGCCCTCCCAGCGCCAACGTTGCCAAAGCTCCCGACTCGGAAGGCATACAGGGCGAATTGACTGGCATGAGGTTAAGGCTCAGGGGCCGGGGGGCGGGGGATGGTGACCTGCGGCCTCCTGCTCTGTGCGCCGCAGCAGGCTGCCAGCCAGCGACGGCCGGCGGCCGCCCAGGCCGCGTGCGCCTGGGAACGTCTTGGACATGGCGCTTGCAGCCACGGAGCCCCGCCGCTGCGCGAGTTGCGGCAGCGGCTGCTGTGGCTGCGGCTTGGGCATGAGGCTGCCTCGCCTGCCTGCGGGCCCAACGGCAATGTTCCCCAAGTCAGGTGCTGCCTGGCGCGGTCAAGCGCCTAGCCAGTCGGTTCTAGGTGAGCCAGCAGTGGCTTACCCAGCGCTGCAGGGGCCAGGGAGCTCCGCCGCCCGCCAGCTCCCACTGCGCTTGGCGCCGCCAGCGGGGTGCTGCTGGACCCCTCCTGGTCCCTGGACGGACGCTGGCTGCGCCCCTCGCCAGCAGTACTGAGGCTGGACATTGCTTCACCATCAGAAGGCTGGCTGGCGGCCGCTGCGGCTGCAGCGGCTTCCTCCAGGGGGCCAGCCGGCACACTGAGCCTGCGCAGCCAGGGGTGGGCTCACTCCTGCTTCTGTCCCAGTGGCAAGCATGGCGAGCAGGCGCAAGGGGACGTGCCTGCTCCTGCCGCGGCTCGGCTTGGCCTGGCTGCTCTCCGGCGCGTTGCTCGCGCTGTTGCTGCCGCTTTCGGTTGCGCCCAGGATTTCGTCAGCGTCGGCCCACTGCACAGACGCCTTCCTGGGGGCGGCGGCCGCCTCCAATGCATCGCGCTCCTCGGGAACGTCCGCCGCTCCCGCCGCTTCGTCTGCAGCCAGCAAAGGGGTTGTAATTGCGCAGTGCTGCACCTCCGCAGCCAGGAGCAGGGTGCCAGTCTGGCCGTGAGGCGCGCCTGAGGCTGCAGTGTCGCCTGCCGCCTGGCCTCCCTGTGCCTCCGCCGCGTCCGACTCCCCCCCTGGGGCTGCGGCCGCTGCTGCGGCTGCGACAGTGGAAACGCGGGCACGCGAGGCCAAGGCGGATTTGAGGGACGACTTCCGCCGTGGCCCCTTGGCGCCGAGCGCGGCGCTGGGCATGGCCCCCGACTCCGCGCCGGCCTCCGCAGCCACCTCTGGCACGCTCTGCAGCGTGGATGCCTCCGGCGGCGAAGCAGGAACCCCTGCCAGCTCGGCGGCATTGATGGCAGCTGCAGCCAGGCCTGGCTGCTCCGCCGGCTCTGCAGCCTTGCTGGGCGGCCGCTGCTGGCTGGCCTGCTGCTCTGCCTGCCGGCGCAGTTCCGGCGGCAGCAGCTGCTGCACCTCGGTCTCCAGGCCGCCGCCCTGTGACCCCAGGAACTCAAGCGCCACAGTCTGGGGCAGCACTGCGAGGATGGCGGCCGCCTGCTTGGGCGGCAGCCGCCGCAGATGGTTGGCGCAAGCCTCCGGCGCCAGGGCCTGCGGCAGTGTCATCAAGCTCAAGGGATGGGTTGCAGGCCAGGAAGGCTACGTGAATGACAGTGGTGTGCGCAATGGCGTCGATGAAGGACCGCTCATGAGCTTGCGGTCGGCGAGTTACCAGCAAGATGCTGGCGGCCTGGTGGGGCGGTGCCGCCTGCAGCAGCTCGTCCTGCCGCTGCGGCTGCAGGCCCGCCCACTCGCCGGCGGCGTCTTCTGAGCTGAGCAGCCACCGGAGCGCCAGAGTGTCGTTGGCCCTGCAGCCGGCATTTCCACCCGTGACTTGCAAGCCGGCAGGTAAGCTCACAGTCAAGCAGTCGGCTGAGCTGTGGGGGGCGGACGGCTGTGCATCCACATGGCTTCTCCCCACAGTCTCCCTGGCTCTGCCGCCCCGGCTTGGAGAGGCGCACCAGAGCGAGTGCACTGCACAGGTGGCAAGGCTGGCGTCGTGCAGCTGGATGTCCTCCAGCAGGACCCGGCGCGCGCGCGGCCCCACGCAGGCCAGCGCCTCCGCAATCTGTTCGTCGTCCATGTGCACCAGCAGCCGCAGCAGGTCGGGGCGCTCCAGACCCAGCAGTACCGCGACGCGCGCCTGTGAATGCAATCAGGACATTCAACTTCTTTTGAGACACGCTGAGAAATATGCAGAACCTCGATATGCCAGATTTGCCTGCGCTGTGGCAACCAAGTGGGGTGCGGCGGCAGGCTGGGAGATGGGAGCGCAGCTGCGTTGCTTGCTCCCCGCTGCGGCGTGCTGGTGGTGGGCTGGCATGTCCTGGACAGGCTGTCTGGCCACTGCAGCTGCATGCAGGAAGGCAGGGGGGAGGGAGCCGCAGAGGGCGCTCGCCTCGGAGGTGAGCGCCTGCAGGGAGGCCACTGCACGCCCGGCGTCCCGCAGCCAGGCCTTGCGCAGGTCCACGCTCTCGCCGTACAGTTTCTGCAGCCCAAGCCAATCAAAATCAATAGTCACATCGTTTCAGCTTTTTTTCTGGATCAAGCCTTTCACCTGCCAATTCGAAACTCTCGCGTCAAATGTCAATCTCAGTCGTTGCAGCGTGTCAGCAAAGTCAACTGCAGGCGTATGGAAGTGTCGCCTCCATCCTGCCCCGCCAGAAATGGGCGTATGTCGGGCTGGCTCATCCACACGCATCCCTGGCTGTCTGCGTGCGGCTCTGGCAGTGACCAATCTTTGTCCACAAAGGCCAAGCAGCAGCCGGCAGGCGCCAGCCGAGTGCAGGTAGCTTGCCTCCGCGACGCTGGCAAACCGGTCGCCGGCGCCGCTGCCCTCGCGCGCCAGCCGGGCCGCCGCCAGCCGCCGGTGGAAGCGCGAGTACGCGGCCGCCTCGACGCTCGACTCCAGCGCCTTGACCTAAATGTTCCCGTGGGTGTCTTTGCTTAAGGCCTTCAATCTATGAACTTTAAAAGATTAGAGCGTCCACCGCCAGAGCTGGCAATGGTAGAGTTGGGTGCGGCGGGCAGCGAACCGTCCGCTGCGGGTGACCCGGCCGCTGCCTGCCTTTCAGGATAGCGGCCCCAGCCGCCTGCCAGCCGGCTTTGCCGCAGGCAGGCAACGAGCCCGTGATAAAGCAGCATGGGGCCGCCACCCTGCGGCGGCTTGCCTGATCGACGAGGCCGGCAGATGCGGCGCCGGCGAGACGAAACGCCGTCGGCGGCGCAGCGCCGGTGCGCGCCCACGCGACCGCGGCCAGCGCGGTGTGCCGCCACCGCAGCTGGATCGTGCGCCGCCGCAGGTGCGCCCGCAGCCGCGCCTCGTCGGCGAGCGCCCTGGCGCCGGCCGCGCGCTCGGCGCTGCTGAGGGCCTCCATGCCCTCGTACGCGTCCATCGCCTGCGTTCTGTCGAGTTAAGAATTCCCTGGCGTGGTCCTCGACACGCACCAGGCAACCCGGCAAGCCTGCACCTGAGCCAGTCTGATAACTGGATGAGCAGCGTTCGGCCTGGCGCCTGTACGGCTGCAGACATTCCACAGGCAGCAGAGGAAAGCCCCCAGGGGCAGACCTTGCGGAAGCGGGCGGCCTCGCGGCGGACAAAGCTCAGCTGCTCGGCGCTCGAGGCCAGGCTGCGCTCAAGCGTCTCCGCCCTGGCGGTCAGCCCCAGGTTGCTCTGCTCCAGCGCCTCGGCCGCCTCCACCTTGGCGCCTGCGCGGCGGCGCCGGCCTCAGACCCGCCGCTGAGCCGGCGCGGCCAGCGGAACCGGCGCAGCCGCCCGGTTCAAGTGCGACACGCCAGGCGCTGCTGCCGGGCCGCGCAACGCAGCAGCAGACGCCGGCCGAAGAGGGGCGGAGGCGCGCACCGTAGTGGGCGGCCAGCGCGGACGTGTACAGGTTCCAGACGGACGCGAGCGCCCGCCCGCGCTCCGCGCACTGCACCTCGCTCTGCCGCGCGAGGTCCGCCATCGCGGCGGCCGCGCCCAGCGCCAGCGCCTGGAAGCCGCCCTCCGGCACGGCCGCCGGCGGCTCCACATCTGCGGCCGCAGCGGCGGGCTTCGTAATCAGCTCCGGCCGAGTGCCCCGCTGCCTTGCTCAGGCAGGACTCCCATGCAGCAGCACGTCCGGCGAAGATGGGAAGGGACCTTCGCCGACGGGTGGCAGGCTGCCGGCCTCTGGCTGCTGCGCAGCAGCCAGCTCAGAGTACGTCTTGGCCGCGTTCGACAGGCTGCCCCACGGCAGCTCGGGCTTGCCGGCCGCCGGGTGCCTGCAGGCCGACACGCAGGCTCGCAGCTCAACCTCCCTGCCAGGCCTGCCGGCACGCCAAGCTCGCAAGACAGCCGCCCCACCTGGCAGTGGCGCCCGGCGCGCCGCGGCCCGTCGGCTCCGCGGCGAGCGTGCGGCTGTGCCGCTCCTGGCCCGGCGGCGGGTCGGCCCGGGGTGGCCGCAGCGTCTCGTGGAAGACGGCCAAACCCTCCCGCTCCAGCGACAGCTCGGGCGCGTCCTCAGGCAGGAAGCCGCCGCAGTACTCTGCCAGCGCGGCCGCCCGCCAGGCAGCCGCCCTGCAGCCGCGCCCGTTGTGCATTTGAGCCGGCGGCGTGCGGGCTGAGTGGCGGCAGGACTGCCACCGCGCGGCCGCAAGCAGCTTGCAGCTGCATGCAGCGCAGGCTGCGGCACTGCTGCCCAGCCGGCTTGAGGAAGCGCCTCAGGGGCAGGAGCGGCTTTGCTGCATGAGTCACATGCGCTGCAGACTCCCTCCCAGGCGGCGGCTGGTACCTCCGCTGCCTGGCCAGCTGCATGGGCCCAGTCACAAGCAGAGCAGCCAAGCATCTGCATGGCAACTCGGGGGCAGCGAGGGCGTGCTTTTCGGCGGCGTGCCGCGGGTCGCGCGTCATCGCGTCCAGCAGCCGCTCCACCGCCAGTGCGTCCCGCCGCCCACACGGCTGTTCGGACGGCAGCACCAGCAGGCACGGCTGCCCGTTCGCGTCTGGCAACGACTGGCTGAACTCGACCGCGCCTGCAGTCCCATAACCCCTCCTCCTTGACGCTCGATCTGCTGCAGGAGTGCAGCCATGCAGCTGCCGGCAACGCCCGCCCAGCTGGGCCTTGTGCACTTGCTGAATAGCAACGGCTCGGAGCTGGTGGGCTGCAGGGCGCGTTTGCAGGAGGCAGACAATTGCAGGCGCGCCTGCATGCTGCTTGAGCGGCGGCAGCCGGAGCAGCAGCGGCCGGCGCAGGGTGGCTGCAGTGTGGGCCGAGCCCTGGGTCCCTTGCAGGCCGTCAGCAGCCGCCAGTGTGCTCGCGGCTGCCGGCGGCCGGCGCAGAGTCAATCGCTCGAGCTCGCGGTCCGTCCGGTCCAGGTGCAGTGACTTGTGCTGGGCGGTCCGATGCGCTGTCACCTGCAGCCGACCCCTGGTTGGCCGACCGATTCTGTCGTTTGAACTGCAAGCACTGAGTGCAAGCAAGTAGACGCACTCTGCCGACTTGACTGAAGCGTGTGGCGTTGCTGAAGACGTGGAAAGTTGCGGCTGTGTCATCGTCGGTCGGTTTAGAAGCCCGACCCAGGAGTGAGCTCCCATGTGCGACGGCGTCCTGCAAGGACGGCCAAGGCTCTGCTGCTTCTGAGGGCGAGTGCAGCCTGATGTAAGCTGGGCTCCAGTCCAGGCACGATAGGAGCCAAACGCACCTCATCCAATTGCAGGACCTCGGCGAGATGGGCTTCTCTGGCACCCGTCTCTGGCGCCACCGGGGCGGTGAGCGCGCCCCAAGCGCGTCGGTGCCGCTCCAGCGCTGCCACATCCGGCTGCAGACGGTCAGGGGGCGGCCGGCTGAGCTTCACCATCGCGCCTGAGCTGCTGCCCGAGAATCGGGGGCCATCTGGAAGCCTTTGGTGTGGGGCGGGCGCCGCGTGCGGCAGACAGCTAAAATAAGGCTCTTATGATCTAGCCTCTGTCGAAATAAAGTAAAACGAGACTGCTTGGAGAACTGAGAAGATAGGTGTGGCCGTGGAGTGTGCAGGTCAGGGAAGGGCAGCGCCGAAAACGAGACGCGCGAGATAAATCCCTGCGCACTGCCTGTAAGTATCTCCGGCGTGCCTCTTGGACGGCTGGCAAGCCTTCTGCCTCCCGAGCATGGAAGAGATCCTGGCCATCACGCCGCATAGCATAGCCGACGCCGGCGGTTGGTTACGCACGTCAGCCAGACCGACCGATTACACGAGCGCACCTAGCTAGCAAGACTCGCATGAACGGCTGTCACCGCCAAGAAACAGGAATAGCCCCTGCAGACGGATTATGCTCCGGCGCGCAGGCGGCCACCGGTCAGCCGTTTGCATCGACAAGGCAAGCTGCATACAGCTCAATATGAAGCATAACTGCAGACGAGCGACGTTTGTTCCTAGCAAAGGGATGTGAGCGACTGGTGGTGCCAGAGATCAGAGCGATGGGAAGCACTCGTTGACGCGCTCGCCGCCTTGAGACTCGCAGGCAGGCGGTCACTGCCCCCTGGAGGGGCGTCGGCGGTGCAGGAAGCCGATGTGTCCAAAGTCGTGCGGCAGCAGGTTGTAAGGGTCCGGTGCGGCGCCCTCCAGCCGGCTCAGGCTGCTCAGCCGCACGCCTGGGGAGCCTCCCAGCGCGGGCGGCTGCTGCCCGGCGGCGGCCCACTGGTGCACGCCCGGAAAGGGGCTGCTGACCCGCACAGCGGCGGCGGCAGCCTCCGCCGGCTCCTGCGGCAGCGTCGCTGCCGGGCCCAGGCTTCTGGGCGGGCCAAAGCCGACGGCAGCAATGTCCAGCGGGGAGGAGGCAACCGCCTTGGCGCCCTCTGACTTGCCTGCAGCAGCGTCGGTGGGTCAGTGCGGCTCAGCACGTTTTGCAGGAGAGTCAGAATTTACGACACAAGCCTGACGCAGCAGCCAGCCGCAGAGCATTGCTGTGGCTCCGCACAGTCGCCTCCCTGCGGTCGCCAGCATGCAGTGGGAAGCCAGCAGCCTCTCCAGCGACATTCCGCAGTGGGCCCCAGCCCCTGAGCACCCGGCGGCGTGCTGAGCACTGCCCGCTGGGGAGGCAGGCGCCGCACCGCTGCTGGGCCGCAGGCCCGTGCTGAAAGCGTCCAGGCCGGGGGCACCGAAAGCCAGCGCGCCCGCGCCCGCCGCGAGGCTGGTGAGCGGCAGCCGTGGGGCAGTCAAGGCGGCGTCCTCGCTGCGGCTGCGGCCGGCAACGGGCAGGTGCCTGCAAGCAGCAGCGAGCCTGCATGAGCTGCCTGGGACACGCGGGAGGGCTGATGCGGGCAAGGCTGCAAGCACGCAGCCCAGCAAAGCCTGGCAGATGGCATGAACATGGCAATCTGCATCGTTGGAGTGTGCCGCTGCAAGCCATCGCAAGCCTGGGGCTGTGCAGCATGTGAGTGCAATGTGGTGCCGCTGGCAGCATGCAAGCGACGCAGCCTTGCAGACCGGGTGGAGAGAGTGTGCTGGCCTGCTCTGCTGGATCGGCCCTGCTGGCGGGGCGGTTGTCGCCGGCAGCGGGAAGAGGCTTGCCTCAAAGCCGCCTGCAGGAGGGCAGCCAGGCTTAGCAGCGCCACAGGCTGAGAGACATCGGCCTGTTGCTGCTGACTGATGCTGGAGCACGAGGCTGCTGCTGCGTGGCTTGACTGCGGCCTGCGTCTCGTCAGCCATGCCACCCAGCACGGCACGAGCTGCTGCTGGGACGCGGCACTGCACCGACGGCCGTGCCTGCACAGCGGAGCTGCGAGCCGGAGGACAAACCGGACGCAGGCTCGGTGCTGCTGAAGGCGGCAGCAGGCGCAGACGGCTGTCCGCCGCTTGCGGCTGGCGCGGGTGCAGCTGGCTCCCAAGCGCCACGGCCGGCAAGCGACAAAGGCATCGGCCGCTGCGCTGCCGCTGGCAGTGGCAGCGCCGCCTGCGGTCGCGGCAGCCCGTCCCAGGTCCAGGGGCCGGCGGCTGGCCGGGCGGCAGCCGCAGGCGACTCGCAGCGGGAGGAGGCTTCGCTGTGCGGCTCGGAGCCTGCAGGCGAGCCGGGTAAAGCCGGGTCAGGAGCAGTGCAGAATCAAGCCCAAGCAGCACCTGAAGGCGGCACACAAAAGCATCGCCATCTGGCCTGGCCCGGCTCCCACTGCTGGCGGACAGAGGGAGCCACTCCAGGGCATTTGGAATGCGTGCGGCAAGCACCGCAGGTGGCGGGCAGCGCGCCTGCATGCGTGCCTGATGGCTGCTTGCCAAGCGGTGCCATCTCGGCAGGCGCTGCACCGCCGCTGCTGCTGCGCTCGGGGCCGCGCCCGCTGCTCTGGCCGCTGCCCAAGCCGTGGCCGTTCTCATGCCGCTGCCCGCTGCCGGCCGCAGGGGCCTCCTGCAGAACGCCACATGGCTGAGTTGCAGCTGCGTTGACAGCCTGACGAGCCTCATCATTCAAGCCTCGTGCAATGCCGCCAGCAGCCTGGAGGCAGCGCAATGGATGGATGAGCAGCCACCTGGGCGGCCAACATGCGCATGCGGATAGCAGCCGGTGGCAAGGGGCGGCACCTCTGCGGGCGGCGGGGGCCGCTGGCGCGGCTTGGCGGCAGCACGGGCGCGCCGGGCCGCCTCCTGCTCCGCCGCCTCAGCCTCCTGGCGCTGCCGCAGCTCCCTGGCAGCGCGCTCTCGCTCCCGTTCCCGCTCGGCTCTCGCCTGCTCCTGGGCTCGGGCCTCAGCAGCGACCGCCTCTGCGACTCGCGCCTGCAGTGGACGGCGGCCGTATCAGCATGGCAGGAACGGGGCTAGAGCATGCCTGTGCGACTTGCGCTGCTGTCTCCCCAGGAGGGAGGGCCAACAGAGGCAGCAAAGGGCCACAGCAGCCTGCTTGCTGTGGGCTGCCTGTTGCGGCCACCTGCCTTTACTGAGCAGCCACACAGCACGTCGTGCAGGAAAAGCGGCAGGAGGGACCTTTTGATCGGCCCGAGCAAAGACGCCAGGCTGCTACTGCCCGCCCGCAGAGCATGGCCTGGGAGTGCACACCTGCTCGGCGGCCCAGTCAGCCAGCCGGCGCCGCGCGTCCCCCAGCAGCCTGCGCAGTGCAGCCTCCTCTCCGCTCGCCTCGGTCTCTGCCTCCGCTGCCTCCGCCTGCTCGCCAGCCTCCTCACCGAGTAGCGCGGCGGCCTTGTCTGCGGCTGCCTCCAGAGCATCGGCGCGCTCCCCCCGCAGCCGCAGCGCGACCTCCAGCCTGGCCTTTGCCTGCAGGGCAGCGCAGGCAGGCCCGGTTGAGCTGGCATCGACAGGAGCTGGCGGAGGAGGGCATGCAGCCGCGGCTACCCTCCCTACAGAGCTTTCTCTGCAGCAAACACGCTGGTGCCGATGAATGCATGAAATCACGGACACTCCTTGTTACGGCGGCATGTGATGACGAGGAGCGCCAGCATGCTGCCAGCTAGGATGGCTTTCCCATGCCTTCATGCCGGATTGCATCAGGGCTTTCAAGGACACGGACAGGAGGGGACCTCTTCGAGCAGCAGCCGACGTTCCAGCGCGCGCGCGGGCGCCAGCCAGGAGGGCCCCGCGCCGGCGGCCTCGACTGCGGCGATGCGGTCTCGCAGCAGGTGCGCGTTGCCGGGCTCGGCGCGCGCCATGGCCGCTTCCAGGCTCTGCACGGCCTTGAGCACGCGCGCGCCCGCGGCCGCTTCCTTCACTCCGGCCGCAGCCGCCTCCTGTGCGCGGCGCAGCAGGATGAGGTGCAAGGAAAGGCAGGTCAGTGTGGCCAAGCTGACGGCTGGGCATGCGCGCTGAGTCAGCAGCTGCAAGGAGACCGGGCTGCTGGAGCAGGCAGGGCAAGGGCCTGAGACCCCCCCCCCCCCCCTTTGCAGTGCACAGCCAGCCTGCCGGCTTTGAAGGCGTGATGTTGCTGGCAGCCCTGTCCGGCTGCCTGCCTGCTGTGGGAAGCCGGGAGGCGAACCTTGACAGCCCAGTCGAGCTGCGCAGCGCTGCTGCCCTCCTCAAGCGCGCGGGCCAGCTTCTGCTGCGCAGCCGAGGCTGCCTGCCACGCTGCCAGCGCATCCTCGGCAGCCGTGATCTCGCCCGCCAGGGGGACCGCCTCCGCCCTGGCCGCCGCAATCGCCTCTTCCAGCGCGGCTGCGTCCTCCTGCCGCCTGCTCTTGGCGAGCTGCCGAGCCGCCGAGTCCAGCGCGGCTTTCGCGCGGGCGGCGCGATCCAGCCCTGCCCGCGCCTCGCTGGCTGCCCTGCGCCAGACAGCCGCTTGTTTCGTGAGCATGCTTTTTGCTGCAGGCGAGAAAGCGGCGATGCTTTCGCGGCTGAGAAGGCTGCTGTCTGGCTTGTGGGCTGCTGCTGGTCTGCATGCGCGCTGCTCCTTACATTTCTGAGGAGCATGCCTGTTGGCTGACTGCGTGGGCATGCGCATCGTCGCAGCGACTGGTCTCGTCTCGTCTTCATCTCAAGAGAAGAAATACGAAGAGGGGCGCGCCTGAGGACGTCCGCATCGACTCCGCCCGTCTTTCGCGCGGCCAGGATGGCCGCTTCGAGCTTGGGCAAGTCCGCCAGGCCGCGCGCGGCTGCCGTGACGCGCTGCAGCTGCTCCGACGCGCGCTCCGTCTCGAGCCGCCGTCGCGCCGCCGCGAGCAGCGGCGTCAGCGCCGCGTAGCCTTCCGTGTGGCCCGACGCGCCCCCGCCACCGGCCGCGGACGCCGCCGCCTCTGCTTTCAGCACGCCCGCCTGCGCGAAGCACGGGTCGCGGATCGGACGCGCGCGCGGGTGCAAGAGGCTGACCGAGTGCGCAGCGGGTGCCGGAGCGCGCCTTGAGCGCCGCAGAACTGCACGGCTTGCTCTGCAACAGCGCCTTGAGCCGCTCGGCCGCTTCGGCCGCGCCCAGCTGCGCGCGCAGCTCGGCCTGCACCTTCTTCGCGGCGCCGGCGGGCACGTCCGCGGCCTGCGCGGCGGCGACGGCAGCGGCCAGCGCCTCGATGCGCGCGCCCAACTCGGCGCGGAAGCCGCTCTCTGCGTCCGGCGGCGGCAGCGGCCCGCGGGCGGCCTCGACCGCGTCGTCCAGCAGCCGCGCCGCCTCCGCGCGCGCCTCCCAGCGTGTGAGCAGCTGCCGCGCCGCCACCACGGCGCCCTGCAGTGTAAACAGGGCCCCTCTGATGCCGCCACCACAGATTCTAGTGCAGCGACGTGCCACAGGGGCCTGAAAAAACAGGTACCTCGAGCCAGCAGAAGGCGGACGCCTCGGCAATGGCGCTCTCCAGCTCCAGGATCGCGTCGGCTGCGCCGACACGCCCACCGCGGGCAGCAGACGCGGTGCGCAGCCTCTCTGCCGCGTTCACCTCTGCGGCAGCTGCCCGGGCACAGGACTGCACGGCCTCCCACAGGAATGCGGACGCGACGGCACACGCATCGCCCGCCACCGCCGCCTGCAGCCTGCGGACTGCGTCCTTTGTCGCCGGCCTGCAGGCCCCACGGCATGCCGCTCAGCCGCTGGCTCGCCCAGCTGCAGGCACGTGCTGCAGCAGAGCGTGATATTGCCGTAACACAACGGGCTCGTTGGCGGCAATACAAGTCAGAAAGTCTCGCCTGGTCAGCCGTGCCTCCTGGGTGGCAGAGTCCCGCTCCATGGCGTCCGCCAGCGCCTCGGCCAGCGACTCTTCCGGCGCCAGCGGCCGCCCGCGCAGCGCAGCTGCCAGCTCCAGATCCGCCGCCGCGGTGCGCGCCCAGGCACGCAGGCAGGCCACGCTCACATCGTCCCCCAGGCCAGCTGCGTCCGCGTGGCCTTTGGCAATCGCCTCCTCCCAGCGCTGCAGGCAAGCGAGGGCAGCCACAGATCAGTGTCACCTCAGGGAGCGGGCATGCCTGGGAGCCGCCAGCGTCGTCAGGAGAGAGCTAGAAGCAGCAGGCGTGTTGTTCCGTGACAAGCGGAAAGCTCATGCATCTTCTTCCTCCTTGCATGCAGCAGGGCCACTGGACAGCCAAGGCAAGAGCCTGTGGTCCGCACCGCAAGCAGCGCCTGCGTCGCTGCGACCGCGGATGAAGTGGCAGAGCGCTGGGCGCGCGTCGCCAGCAGCAGGCAGGCGTGCGCGTGCAGCATGCGGGCATGTGCCGTGCCCACGGCGGCCGCCTCGCCCGGGAACCGGTCCGGGTGGCGCTCCAGGCGCGAGAGCAGCAGGCGCCCGTTGTCGCAGGCGAGCGCCATGCGGCGGGCTGCCAGGCTGCTTGCCTCAGCTGGGCAGCCGGCCGCCCTGCAGCAGGAGACCCGGTCAGCCTGGTCATCAGACACGCATCTTCTCGCATCTGCTACCAGAGCTCTGCCTGCCTAGCAGTTTGTGGGCTGGTGAGCTGGACAAGCGCAGTTGCCACCGCCTTCTCCAGCCCTGATGCATGAAGGAGGGGGGATTGTACCTGTGCTGCACAAAGACGGCCTGCGCCAGGCACAGGAACATCTCTGCCTGCTCGGAGGGAGCGACCGCCAGCTCGGCCGGGTCGGGCTCGGGCGAGTGCGGCGGCTGGCTGCAGGGCCGCGCGCCCAGCAGCTCGCCGTCGGGGTCCTCCAGCGAGCGGGGCACGTCCAGCCAGCGGTCACCCAGCTGCAGGCTCCGCAGGCCCAAGTCCTGCAGCGGCATGGGTTGCTCAAGAGGGCTGTGCCTTGGCAGCTGCTGCGCTCGAGCATCCTGGTCAGCGTGCGTGGAAACTCAGAGAGAGGGGCAGAGAGGTCTGACCTGCAGGACCGTCACTGTCGCCAGCGCGGCCTGCAACAGCTCGTCTGCGTCCAGGACGCCCGCTTCTGTGGGTGGCCTGCCATCTGTGTCCTGTCGACGGGTGTCCACGGTGATGCTGCATGCGCACAGGCCTGCCCTCAACTCCCGACCTCAAGCGCTGCTGCCGGACATCCACGATGCAGCTGACGAGAGGGGGCGCTCAGAAAGTCGCTGCACGGATCTCGAGAGCGCTGCCAACGAGCGATTTCGCGGCGGGGCCTCGGCGGAGGCGACACCTCGCGGGCGGCGGCTGCCAACTGCACGTCATGGCAGTGTCACCGCCGGGCTCGCCCATGTCGAATCGTGTCGCGAACGGCCCGTACGTCGCGATCGCGCGGCCGGCCAGCCGCCGCGCTTCCGCCGCCCGCGCGCGCATGCGTTGCAGCGACTGACGCAGCGCCGCGCGCGTCTGCCGCTTGCGCGCGACGTGCATGACGATCGCGTGCTCACCGATCTCGCGCCTGCGCGTTCCAGGCTCCTCTCAGTCAGCGCAAGGAGGGCGCAAGCGTTCAAGGCCGGTCGTCAGAAGATCCGAGCCGCCGGTCGGGGGATCGCGGAAGCCGCACCGGACAAAGCTCGCGTGGCAGCCGTCGACGCCGAGCACGCAGACGATGGAGGCGAAGAGCAGGCACAGCCACGCCCAGACCCCGTAGCTCAGGTCGCAAAAGGTGTGCCAGGCCATCAGTTCTCGCGTCTTCTGGCTGGTGCACCCTGCGCCCTCAGGCGCGCAGCGGCAGTCGCCTGATCGCCCGCCGAACGGCGTCGGCTCCTCGCACTTGGGCACCAGCTGGATGGGTAGGTCGCCTGCCCTCGTGCGCGCTCGCAGGTCTGCCCCGTTTGCCAGCAGCCACGTCACCTGCAACAAGCACAGCTCAGGCACTGGGACTGGGGAGTTCGTCAAGCGGCCTGACAGACCTCCCAGGGCGCTGGAAGCGTGCCTGCTTATTGCGCCCACTGGCAGCCGCAAAGTGCAGCGCGGTCCCCCCGTCCAGAGCGGCAGCCACAAACGTCCGCACATCGTTTCCGCTGCCCGCCGGACCCTGCAAGACACAGGTAAGCCTTACCTACAAGTAGAACCTCGTCTTCAAGCCCATGGCCAGAGAAGGGCAGCTGGAAGTGATGGCCGCAGAGGCACGGCGGCCGCAGCAGAATGATCTGGCTTCTCTGCAGGACCCCCCAAAGCAGCAGAGCATGTTTGCACAGGCAATCGAGAGCATGCAGAGCATGAGTTAACGACCCGAGCCGTTTGTGTGCCCCTTCTGCAGGATAGACAGCGCACCTCCTCCTCATCCGGCTGCATGATGGGCGGCAGGCCGGCGGCATTCTGCGGCCGGTAAACGAAGTCTATCACCGTATCCATCAGGTAGCTCGGCAGCGGCAGGTTCAGGAAGCGGCGCCGAGCGGCCTCCGCGCCCCCTGCCGGTGCATCCCATGGCTCCTCCGCCTGACCCCTGCAGGCAGAGGGAGTCGCGCTTCGGCTGGCTAGCAGAGGTAGCTCATGGAGTCCTGCCTGTGGTGGGGCATCGCTGGCCTCGACCTGCCCCCCCAGGCTGAGATTGCAGCCGTCTTGGCATGAGGCAAATCACCGCATGACAGCTCATGGAGTCACAGAGAGAGGCACTGGGGGGATGGGAGAGGCTCACGCGTGGCCCGGTTGCAGCGCGTGCCAGGGAGTGGCGAGGATGCAGTCAAGGAAGCCTATGGGCGCGTTCAGCACGCAGGCGACCGCCAGCAGCGCAGAGCTGAGCGCCTGCGAGCACCCATGCAGTGCTATGAGCCGCACGGCGAGCGCAGGAAGGCAGCAGCATGTGCTGCACTGCCTTACAGGCGAGCCTCACTTCTTCTGTCTTTCTCGACATGGCTGCATGCACAAAAGGAGGCATGCAGCACCTCGTACGCCACCTGGCCGCCCGCCTGTGTGGCTACGACGGCGGCTGCAGCCGGCAGGAAATCGCGAAGGATCCTTTCTGTCAGCTCGTTGCTCTGCAAGTCCGCTGCCGCCCTGCAACGCAAGGTGTCACGCCCACCTCATTAACTGGGTTGCCACCTGACCAACGAGACTGCAGCGCCTGAGCAGCACTGAGGGCCTTGGCTCACCTTGCCAGCGTCTGGCGAACCTCTTCAAACGGGCACGCCTCCCCGCCGCTGTTGTTGCCAGGCGGATCCGCCCGGGTGGCAGCACTGTGGCGCTGCACGGCCGGCATAGCCTGCGAAAGACTCAGGCACCATGTCAGCTACCTGGAAGTGCGGCCGGGCTGAGGACTAACCAGTGCAGTATGGACGCCTTTTCATGCCGGTTCGAGACGTCCGGGTGAAGCAGTGTGAACATTCAGCTCAATGCGACGGCTAACACACAACTCTCGTCAGCGCGCTGCTCGGAACTGATCCTGGAAACTGCGGGGGCGCCAAAGCGGTAGCAATCGACGTGCTGGCAAGATAAGCAGAGCGTCTCGGGCACCCTCGATCGCTGAAGCTGTTGGTATTCGATGCACGCAAGCGAGGGTAGCAGGCAGCACCGCATTTCCCCGCAGTACGGTGCTGCCAGATGCGAAACGGCAATTTCCTTCCTGGCTTGCCTCCCATCCGAACACGAAAACCCGGTTTCAAGCATCGAACTCGCATTGTACTGCGTTGCATTCTCGCAACAGGCCGCCGCCCTGGCCGGTGCCGCGCCAAGAGCGACGCATCGATGGAATGGCGGGCCGTTACCTGGGCCACCCCTTCAGACCGCTGGGTGCGCCCTCCTACGATGTTCAGCCGTCCCGTGCGTCACCATGTTGTTCAACCAGCAGGCCCACACCTCGTCCATTTTGTTTTCATTGGTCCGCGGAAGCGAGAGAGCTGAGAGGTTGTGGACTTCCCTTTCCTCCTGGTGGGACGATAGCGCGATCAGTTTGAGACGCTCGTTAGTTCAAAGCACATTCCACCATGTGGGGAGGTCGCTGAGGTGAGCGGACCGTCCTTCTCGTACATGCTGATGCTGATGCAGGTGTTGCATCAGCCAGAAGTGTCAGGAGGAACTGCAGGCATCTGTGTTTCATAGCGTCCTATCGCATGTCTGTAGAATGCGATCACCAAGCTGACCCGTTCCTTGTGCCGCCTGTGTCGTAGGCACCCTGCCGCAAATTGTCGTCAAACAGCTCGACCTCTTGTGGCCAGCTCTAGCTTACTTTGTCGCTACAAACTAGAAATTAATTGCCCCCGGGCGCTGCAAGGCAGCGTTGGCATATAGCCATGCAGCCCGCCGCCGGGCGCTCCAGCCGGGAAGCGGCTTTTGCCTTGCTAGAGGAGGCGGCCAACACAGGGCAGTCCCGCCGCAACTTTGCCTCCGAGCTGCAGCGGCTGGGCGCACTCCATGCTGCCGCCACAGACAGCCCCATATGTGCCTTCAGCCACGCGTGCGCCGCCACTCCCGCCTTTCTCGCTCCGATCCGCAGCGACAGCCGCAGTCTGAGGCCCGACTGCGCCTGGCTCCGCATCGCAGGCTGGCTGATGCGCTGCCCAAGCACTGGGGCGGTGGCGGCACCGTATCGGAGCAGCTGGCCGCCAAGCAGCAGCGGCACGGACTGCTTCTGCAGGCGCTGGCGCAATCAGGTGTCCTGGCGCAGCTGCAACCGACCGTCCTCAGGTGACAGCTCTGCATCGGCACCTGACTGTCAGGCAGCTTCAACAGCCATGTGTCAAATGCTGAGCCCCACTGCTTGCATTGGCCGCACATCGTCTTGTTCCTAGCATGCATCCCCCAGCAGCCCCCAATGCATATCCAAAGCGCCATCATAACAGAAGCCATTGTCACAACAGCACAGCAGGCATGCTGGGGGGGGGCTCACAGCAAAGCGTGCCTCCGCGCAGGGCGCTGTTCGACACCGGCGAGAAGATAGCAGCGGTGGCAGCCGTCTTTGCGGCGCAGGACGGCCTGCGGGCCGCGCGGGCAGAGGCGGAGCTTGGCCACCTGCAGGCTGCCATTGACGCTGCCGGCCGCTCAGTCCGGTCTCAGGTTGGCCATGCTGCTACCACTCCCCCCCTCGCATCGTCCAGCTGCCTCCTCAGCAGCTTACCATTACAATGCACAAGACTGCCTGCTTCCACATCTGCATGCAGCAGCAAGAGGCAGTGCGTCACTCCTGCATGAGAACAGCACATGCCATGCAGCGCACCTCCCTGCCGGGGGCATGTGCTGCGTCAAGACGTGGCCTTGATGGCCTGCCGCCTGCCGTCGGCCGCAGGGCGTGCCGCAGAGCCGCGAGGACTGGGAGCTCTTCTATGCGACGCCCAGCCAGACTGCGCCCGCGCTGCTGCCGGCCATGCAGGCGGCCGCCGCGGAGCAGCGCGGCTTCGCAGCGCTCCGCACGCTTGGGACCGTCGCAGTGGTGCGTCCCTTGCAAGCCCCAGCGCCTGCCCTGCTGGTGCATCTCCTCTCTGTGGGACTGTGCCAGTGCCAATCAGCCTACAAGGCTGGCCAGCGGGTGAGCAGCTGCAGCGGGGTGCGCAGCTGCAGACAGTGGGGCCTGAGCCAGCGAGCTCTGTGTTGGCAGGAGGCGCTGGCAGCGGCCGGTCAGCAGCAGGCCACGCACCGACAGACCCACGCGGCTCACCTGGACGCCTGCCAGGCAGCCGGGCTGGCTGACTGGACCGCGGACGCCGCTGTGAGGGCCGCGCTGCTGCAGCTGGGCCGGCAGCTGGCCAGGTTGGCTCCCGGCCTCGCCACCGCAGCAGCTCGCGACGGAAGCCGCCTGCATCCGGACGGAGCTTGCAGCAGCAAGCCGCTGTAACGAACACGCGCCTGCTGGGAGCATGAGCAGACTGAGCAGCGCCCACGTTTTCTTTTCATTCATGGAGCCAGTCAGAACAGAGCGCGAGACATCACTCTGCTTGACACACCGTTTCATGCAACTGCTATGGAATTCAGTGAGCCACCGACTCAGCACGCCGGCGCCGCGCCCGCAGCCTGCTGCCGGGCCTGCGGAGCGAGGCGCCCGACGCGCTGCCGGAGGCGTGCGGCCTGCTGCTGGAGCTGACGGACCTGCTGCTGAACGCGTGCGCGGCCGCCCTGGCAGCCGGCGGGGAGCGGCCGGCGCTGGCGGCTGAGTACGCGGGCGCCCGGGGGGAGCTGCTGCAGACGCTCCTGGAGGCCGCCTGCGGCCTGTGCGAGGCCGGTGCGCTGCCCCGCCGCCCCCTCACAGCCTCACATGCAGCCGAGGGGGCAGGCTGCATGCAGCGGATCTGCAGAGATGTCTGGTGCCTGGGCGACAGTGCAAGGGCCGCTGCAGACAGCCTGGGGTGGGTTTGGGAGCATACCATGCGCATCCAGCTGAGAGCGGCTGCCCTACTGCTAAACTGCTGCCGCAGGCGAGCCGGCCGGCCAGGCGCTGCTGCAGCGGGTGCAGACGACGGCAGAGTCCCACAGGCATGGCTCACACCTTGCCTTGCTCTCGCCGGCCGCCGTTGCACTCCAGTCGCTGGCTGCCGCTCCCAGTTCATGGTGTGCGGAGATCTGCACTCAAACCACGCCAGCAGCCAGCCGCATGCTTGCCTCTGAATTACTGGCTTGCGGCCGGCCTCGCGGCAGCCCCTGTGTCCGCGCGAGCAGGACGAGTCAGCCGCAGCGCTGCACCCGCGGCTGCACCTCCAGCAGCAGCCAGCCTCGCTGTGCGCTGCGCCCGCAGGGGCTACGAGCAGCTGTTTGACGTCGCCCAGTTCCTGGCCGACCGCGAGCGGCTGTACGGCTGGATGGAGGCGCTGGCGCCCGCCGACGGCGCCGCCTCCTTCGCCGCCTTTGTCTTTGGCCGGCTGCGGGCGCAGGGCCGCCTGGGGGAGCTGCTGCAGCTGCCGGACGAGTTCAATGGGCCGCTGGCGGCCTGGCTGGAGGCGCAGGCGGGCCCCGCTTACGTCAGCAGCATTCTTGGGAGGGGATGGCGGGCTCTTGGCCAAGCAGCAGCCGGGAACGCACTCGCTGCGACAGCGCCCTGCTGCACACACCCTCCCTCCCATGTGCAGCACAGCGACTGCCCTGCCTCTTCTCGACAGGAACAGAAGAAGAAGAGATGTTTCCAAGGATGAAACAGCAGCACTGCTATGCGGACAAGGCAGCATTCCTCGCGGCTGGGAGGGACCCCAGCCCCCTGCGTGCAGCCTTGCACAAGCCCTGGGCTCCTGCCAGCACACCCGCTGCTCCTGAGCTGCGGAGCACTCGCGGCACGTGCAGGGCGGCTCTCCAGACACGCTGCGCCTGCGCTGGCTGCACGAGATACGCATGGACCGCACGGGCGCCGCGGCCGCCACGCTGGCAAGACTCGTCGACTGCCAGCAGGCAGACGTGCCCCTGGAGGAGGCACGGCAGGAGGCGTGCCTCGCCAAGATCGCTGCGCTGGCCGCGCAGCCCGCCGGCGCCCCGCAGCCGACCGCGGAGGCGCGCCCGCGAGCCCTGCCCGTCCCCGCCGCTGCCACAGCCCTGCGAATGCGTTCATCATGATTTGGTCATTTGTCATGTCATTTGTCATGTCATGTGACAACATGTGTCATGCGATGACTTGTTACGTGACATGACTTGACTGGATATCATACTTACGAACGGCATTCCCGCTCCCCGCTGCAGGCGGAGGCGGCCATCCGGAGCGCCAACGCCCGCCTGGCTCTCGTGAGGGTCCAGGGCCTACTGGGCCAGGAGGCCCGGCCGCTGCAGCCGGCGCAGGCGCTGCTGGACGCCGCCGTCGCGGGGCGGGAGAGCGCGGACTGCGCTTTCGATGTGCTGGCGGCCAGCAGCCACGAGTTCAGGACCGCCAACAGGCACGCTCTCCCTCCTGCAGCCGAGGTGCTCCTCATGCCTTCGGTCCTGCCTTTCCCCTGGCTTCTGCTGCTGTAAAGTCGCTTCGTGCGGCTCTGCACGGTCTGGCACCCTCTTGGGCCTTGCAGGGGCGGCAGGAAAATCCGCAGCTCGTCGGGCGTGACCTGGCAGCACAGGAACAGCGGGTGGTGCCAGCGCACCTCCTGGTTGCACTGCAGACAAGGTGCAGGGCGGGTGAATTGTGGCGGCAAGGGCAGCACGCCTGACTCAACATCCCCGACGTGTGCAGGGAGGCCTGGGCGGCGGCGCTGCGCAAGCTGGTGGCAGAGTACGAGTGGGAGGGTCTGCACCGCCGGCTGGGCGCGCTGCCCGAGCAGGAGGCGCAGCGGCTGCTGGCGGCGACGCCGGTCGCTCGCGCGGCGCTGCTCTGCTACTCCGGCATCGCCGCTGCCAGCCATACCGACCCAGACGGGCGCGCTTTCCCTCACTAGCATTGCAGCTGTGTGATGGAGACTCGTGTGCCCTGCCGAGCTCGCTCCGTTCTAAAGCCCATTTTGCTCGAATCGCACAGTTGCAGCAGCGCTTACAAGGAACACCACCAATGCCGAATTGCTCCCGTTCCCATATCCGTCACCGACTCCTCGTGGCTCTGTCGGGTCGGCTGCTGAGCTCACCTTTGCAATGCAAATTTCGTGCGGGTGCGGGCCGAGGCTGATGACTGGCTGGTGCGTTCGCCTGCAGCTTTGTGGCGGATTTCCCACAGGATGAGGCTGCCAGCATCCTGCGGCAGGCGGCGCAGCAGCACTGCCCGGCGGCAGAGGGCGCGGTGGCCGCCGCCTTCGGCCTGGGTTTGCTCCCTCTGCTCGCTGCAGACAGGCTGGCCAGTGTCTGCAAGCAGAATCTGAGAGCAAGGGCCGTTGCGCATGCAGGGTGTGCCGCGCAACACGTGTAGCTGCGGCTGCATGGCATGGACGGCGCTGGCTTGCCTGCATCACCAGGAGCAGCACCTTGCCAGTCGCGCTGCTGAATTGCTGCGCTGTGGTAGCCTTGCGCGGTATGCATGCCGTGCACCTTGTGGGGCCATCAGAAGCTCAGGAGAGCGTGATTGCAAGGCTGGCTGCCATGGCAAGGCAGGCGGCTGCAAAGCGATTGGAGCGTAACAAAGCCACACCACGTGGGGCCATCATTGAGACTGAGCGCAGTCCCAGCTGGCGTCATGTACAGAGCGAGCTCAGGCACGCAGGCACAGTGCAGGCCTCCACGTCTGCACGTGAGTGGAGGCATGAACTGGCCAGCCGCCCAGGCTGAGCCAAAAGCGACGGCGTGTCAAAATCAGCGCAGGGCTGCCACAGCGAGCCCCGGGAGCGAGCTGTATGCCACGCCCACCAGCAGGATCGCTGCAAGCAAGCCCGCGCGCGGCAAGTACAGGCAGGAGGGGGAGCAAGCGGGAGCACGCACGGGCTCCGGGCGGCGGTCGAGCAGACCGCGGCAGTGCGATCATGGCAGGCGTGCGAGGCAATCGTATGGCCGTCGCGTCACGCTTGTCGCGTCACGGCACCGCGCAGCGGGCGAGTCATGCAGCAGTCATCGCGAGGCACGGCACGGAAGCAGCCGCGCGGTCGACAAAGAAATGGCATGGGCGGAAAAATGGGGTCCTGTGCGGCGGCAGCAGCAGAGGGGGCAGCACGAGGCGCTGCCGCGCCAGACTGCGAGCAGGAGGCTGCAGCAGGGGGTTGCTTTGGACAGGGCCAGCCGCCGGGGCGATAGGCGGGCGGCAGGGGGACGGCAGCGCGGCTCACTCGATCGTGGCCGGCTTCTTGCGGCAGCAGTGCGCCTTGTACTTGCCGACAACGGCGCCCGAGTCGGGATCCACCACCTCCTTGCCGACAACAACCACCTGTGGTGCCGGGGCCACCACACCTCAGAAGATGAGAATAGAACATTGCATCTGCATGTTTGCGGCATCGAAGGCGGACACTTGTGAGCTCGGTGCGGCTGGGCCTCGCATGACAGGGGTGGAGCCTCTCGCATGCGTGGATGCAGAGAGCTTGCCAGCACTGACGCATGCAGGGGCAGGGGTGCGCACCGCGACGGGCGGCACGGCGACCGTGCAGAACTTGCAGCGGACGGCCTTGGCGTCGATCTCGCTCAGGCACTCGGGGCACTTGCGCTTGTCCGGCTTGGGGAAGACGCGGCGCTGCACCGCGTTGGTCGGCAGGATGAAGAGGAAGTAGCAGACGACCAGGATGACCAGGAAGGAGAGCGCCTGGGGGTGAAGGCGTCCGGGAGGTTATGGGCGGCGAGAGAAGGGGAACAAGTTGGCCACTCTGGTGGCAGAGGCCAGCTGCTTCTAGCAGCAAGCAAGCTATTGCCTCCTATGCAATGCTTACAAGCAGCAGAAAGGGAAGGGAGGGCATTAAGTGCACTCTTTGCGCAAACGGCGGCTGTGAAGGCCCGTTTTGGCAGCGTGCGCCCATTTTACTTGCCCGGGAGGCCCAGGGGGAAGCGCAGCTCACGTTGTTAATGAGATTCCCGTATTGGAATGTCGACTTGTTCACTGTAAACGCGAGGGTGCTGAAGTCGGGCTTGCCCCAGATGGCCCTGCAGCAACAGGGGGGCAGAGATGTGAGCGGCTGGCGGCATGGGCGGGAAACAAATCTGGCAGGCAAGAGGCCAACAGCGTACGCAAGCAGCGGCGTGATGATGTCACGGACGATAGCCTGCACCAGCCTGCAGGCAGCCCGCTGCTTCTCGTCAGCCATCTCTCGGACATGTTGCCGAAGGCGAGTGCAAAATTACTGCAGGCAGGAGGGGGGGACTCACGCAACCGTGGCCTGCGCGACCACAAAGGCGACAGCGAGCTCAACCTACAGCGGACAGAGGAGCGCTCAGCACGCTGCGAGACTGCTGTATGTTGGCGTCAAGAAAGGAGTCTTGCGAGACGTACCACGTTGGCACGGGTCAGGAAGTCAATGAAGCCGTCGCAGATGCCCTTGGTCGCCTTGAAGCCCGTCATGCCGATCTTGCCGCCGACAGCAAGGACCCCGGACTTGGTCCTGCAAAACACAGCCGATGGATCAGGTTGCGCCCAGAAACAAGTCCTCTGCTGCTTTACTGCTTTGCAGGCTGGCGGCCCCGTACTGGGCCAGGAAGGAGCGCACTTGGCGGGCGCAGGGGCCGTCTCGGCGGGTGCCGCGGCGACGTCGCCATTGGCTGGCGCAGAAGTGGCCATGTCTGCGAGCAGGTCCGGAGTAAATTCCAGCTGCGCGGCTCGCGGTTTCCGACAGCCGACAAGCCCCGCATCCTAGCTGCAGGATTGCGGAGGCCGGACAAGGGCAAGGGCGGCGCTGCTGGGTCGTTTTTGATCTGGGATCAACGCTCCATGCCCCGTGGCTGGGGCCGCCAAGCGGAGACGGGGAACATTAGCTTCATCATGAGATCCCGAGCCCATGCGGAGTGCGCAGACTGCCAACTCGCCGCCCAGGGGGCGCGCGCAAAAGAGTCCGGGCGCGATTGATCGGAAGATAGCTTTCCCAGGCGCCGGGCAAAACGCAAAGTACTCACCTCTCGAGTCTCCACGCGCTCGTATTTCCGCGGTCTGCTTGTGATGTTGTGATGGTGGACGGTGGAGGAGGAGGAGGAGGAGGAGGAGGAGGAGGATTACACCAGCACCCAAGCCAACTTGGCTTAAAACCCGCAAGGGCCGGTGGGGCGTGAGACTCACGGTGGTGCGGGGAACAGGGTGAGGGCACGGTGCACGTAAAGGACGACGC
>BHFV01000040.1:36345-76312 GCA_003568905.1 Trebouxiophyceae sp. KSI-1 | reverse complement strand
CCCTGCGCTTTCTTCTGATACCGAAGGTAAGCTTTCGAAGAAAGCGAAGAAAGCGAAGAATGGGTTCAGGCTTGTAAAGCATCTGGCTTTCTACCAGAGGGAGAAAGAAAGTCTGACAGCTTTGCTGTCTTTGGAGCTTCGCTCCACAGGCTTTACAAGCCTGTAGAATACGTTTTGCTTTGCAAAACGTCTGTGGAGCGAAGCTCTTCTATGGAGCGAAGCTCCAAAGAGCTTCGCTCCGTAAAAGAGCTTCGCTCCACACAAAGAAGCTCCAAAGACAGCGAAGCTGTCAAAGTCTAAAGACCAAACTCAGAGGTGAGCTTTATGGAAAGCCAGAATAAGTTAAGTTTATAACTTGTCAATTGTATCGAATTCAAATTTAATTTCTTTCCAAACTTCACAAGCTGCTGCTAATTCTGGACTCCATTTACAAGCTGCACGAATAACATCACCACCTTCACGTGCAAGGTCACGACCTTCATTACGTGCTTGTGTACAAGCTTCTAAAGCTACACGGTTTGCTGCAGCACCTGGAGCATTACCCCATGGGTGTCCTAAAGTACCTCCACCAAATTGAAGACATGCATCATCTCCAAAAATTTCTACAAGTGCAGGCATGTGCCATACGTGAATACCACCTGAAGCTACTGGCATAACACCAGGAAGAGAAACCCAGTCTTGTGTGAAATAAACACCTCGGCTACGGTCTTTCTCAATGTAATCATCACGCATTAAGTCTACGAAACCTAAAGTTACTTCACGTTCACCTTCTAGTTTCCCTACAACTGTACCTGAATGCAGGTGATCACCACCTGATAAACGTAAAGCTTTTGCTAGTACACGGAAATGAATACCATGGTTTCTTTGACGGTCAATTACAGCATGCATTGCACGGTGAATGTGTAATAAAAGTCCTTCATCACGACAGTATTGTGCTAAAGTAGTATTTGCAGTGAAACCACCAGTTAGGTAGTCATGCATGATAATAGGTACACCTAAATCTTTTGCCATTGCAGCACGTTTTAGCATTTCTTCAACAGTACCTGCAGTTGCGTTTAGGTAATGTCCTTTAACTTCCCCAGTTTCTGCCTGAGATTTATAAATTGCTTCGGCTACGAATAAGAATCGATCTCTCCAACGCATAAATGGTTGTGAGTTTACGTTCTCATCATCTTTTGTAAAGTCCAGTCCACCACGTAAACACTCATAAACTGCACGACCATAGTTTTTAGCTGATAGTCCAAGTTTTGGTTTAATAGTACAACCTAAAAGTGAACGACCATATTTGTTTAGTTTATCACGTTCAACTTGGATACCATGAGGCGCACCTTGGAATGTTTTAACGTAAGCTGGCGGGATACGAAGATCTTCTAAACGTAGAGCACGAAGAGCTTTGAACCCAAAAACGTTACCTACAATTGAAGTAAATAAGTTAGTTACTGATCCTTCTTCAAAAAGGTCAAGAGGGTATGCTACATATGCAATATATTGATTATCTTCTCCACGAACTGGTTCAATATCATAACAACGACCTTTATAACGATCTAAACTTGTTAAACCGTCCGTCCATACTGTTGTCCAAGTTCCTGTTGATGATTCTGCGGCAACTGCTGCACCTGCTTCTTCAGGAGGTACACCTTGTTGCGGAGTCATACGAAATGCTGCCAGAATATCTGTATCTTTTACTTGATAATCTGGTGTAAAGTAAGTAAGGCGGTAATCTTTAACACCTGCTTTAAAGCCCGCGCCTGTTCTTGTTTCTGTTTGTGGAGCCATTTCTCACCATTCAGTTAAAATTTCTACATCAAGTTGTGAATTAAAAAAAATTAATAATTTTTTTGTTGCTTTCGCTTTCGGCGCTTTCGAAGAAAGCGAAAAGAAAGCGCAGAAAATTCACAAACTGTCGTTTATAAAAAGTGCCAAATTAATCAAAACACTTTTAGAAACGATTTGTTCATACAATCTACCCGAATCAAAAAGTAGCTTTTTGTAAAGTAAGCTATTTTTTGAAATTTCTTTTATTTTTGTTATACCTTGGATACATAAGGTATAAAAGGTATAAAAAAGTAAAAGTAGTTAATTTGGCAAAATTAAAAACAAATCTAAATCTTCTACAAAGCAGAACGATAGACTGTAGAAAATTAGTATCTATTGAGTTTTTAAGTAATTACCAATTTTTATGTATAGTATAAAACAAGAAATGAATTAAGTCAAAAAATAAATTTATAAATATTCTCCATTGTAGAACATTTAACGATTGAGACGCTTGCTCTTACCCGCTCTTTGGGCGATGATATTGGCTTCTTACCTTCGGTATGTACAGGAGCCCAAAAACCTTTTGCTGTTGGCTTTGCCTGTGGAATACGTTTTGGTCTTTAGACTGTGATGGTGTTTAGACCATCTGGCTTTCCCCTTTTGTGGCTTTGCATACCCGGTCTTACCCCCTCCTTACCTACCCCTAAAGGGGTAGGTAAATGGTATCCGGAGGATACGCCCGAAGGGATACCCCCCGTAGGGGGGTAAGTCAGAAGAAGGGGGTAAGAAGGCAAAGTTAGATGGTGTTTAGACTCTGATGGTCTAAACACCATCAGAGTCTAAACACCATTTAACTTTCTCCCAGAAGGAGAAAGTCTTTTACGGAGCGAAGCTCTTCGGAGCGAAGCTCCGTAGAAGAGCTTCGCTCCACAGACAGCTTTGCTGTCTGGCTTTACGAAGGTAAAGTTAGATGGCCTTAAGCCCAGATGGTCTAAACACCATCACAGTCTAAAGACCAAAAGGTATCCTGTGGAGCTTGGCTCCAAAGAGCTTCTGCTATGGAGCGAAGCTCCACACAAACATCCTTACCTTCGGTATCCAACCAGCGCACCAGTTTTTTAGGTTTATGGAAAATCTGATGACTCCAGCTGGCTAAAGGCCAGGAAACTTTCTCCTTCTGGGAGAAAGCTTAGACAACTGGTTTTACAAGCTAAAACAACAGAAATTTAAAAATCTATATAGAAAAATAGAAAACTCCTTAAATTTATTATAGGATTTAACTTTTAAACCAACCATAACTATGTAGTCCGGTACCTAGTAAATTAACACCTAAAAAACAAAACCAGACAACAAAAAAAGCAATAGTAGCTATTATTGCAGCTTTTTTACCACTCCAACCACGAGTAATACGGGCATGTAAATATATTGCAAAAAAAAGCCAGGTAATAAGAGCCCAAGTTTCTTTTGGGTCCCAACTCCAATATGACCCCCAGGCCGAATTAGCCCAAACTGCTCCAGATAAAATACCAATAGTTAACAACGGAAAACCTACACCAATTAGTCGATAACTATAATTATCCAATTTTTCAGCTAAAGCTAATTTTGCATTTGAGCTAAGAGTAACTGCTGGTTGCGTTTCTTCCAGCAGAGTTGCTTCGGAGTCATTACCTAAAGTAATTGCTAAAAAAAGGCCTGATCTAGTGCTTTGATTTTCATTTACTGAAAGTAAAGAATTTATTGTAAAGCTCTTTTTTGACATTAAAGTAAAAAGTAAGTAAGTAATAGCTAAAACACAGCCAGAAATTAATGCTGCGTAGCTAAGTATCATTACACTTACATGCATCATTAACCAATTAGATTGTAAAGCCGGGACTAAAGCTGTGGCTTTTTGCATTTCTTTAGGTAAATTTAAGAATGCAAAAGTATAAGTAAGGAGAGACATTGGGGAGAATATTACAGCTATAAGATCTAGTAATTCTTGCTTTTCACTTTCAATTTCTAGTAGCGTTTTTATATTAGTTTTATTGTTAACAGCATTACTTGAAATGTTAGTTATTTGTAAAATTGCTTGAATACTTAAAAAACTCCAGGATAAAAAAAGAAGAGATTCATATAAATTACTCAACGGCAAATGCCCAGATTCTATCCATCGTAATAGTAACAAAACTGTAACAGAAAACAATGAAAGGTAAAAAACAAAGGATGTGAGTTTTTTATATTTTATAAAAGAAAAAAAGGCTGTTTGCCCCCAATATAAAAGCATCAAAACAAATAAAAAGGCAAAACATGCCGGCATTAATAAAATTTCGACTGTTGAAAGCATAGTAAAAAATATTTTTTGTATTTAAAATGTAGCTTTATTTATCTCCAGAACCTTTCTAAGGGTCTTTACATCCTCATCTGATTAAGTAACTAAGCTAGTTGCAAAGCCAGATGGCCTACGGATACTTTTTGCTCTGCTGTGTTTGGAGCTTCTTTGTGTGGAGCTTCTACGGAGCTTCGCTCCGAACTCCACAGACGTTTTGCTTCGCAAAACGTATTCCACAGGCTTCTTACCTTCGGTATCCCAAACCCTCACACCCCTTACCCGGTCTGACTTACCTCCCTACGGGAGGTATCCCGAAGAGCTTGTCTTCTTTTACGGAGCGAAGCTCCGTAGAAGAGCTTCGCTCCACAGACGTTTTGGTGTTTAGACTCTGATAGTTTCGCTATCTGGCTTTACGTACGTAAAGTTAGATGGCCTTAAGCCATCTAGCTTTCTCCCAGAAGGAGAAAGTCTTTGGAGCTTCGCTCCACAGACAGCTTTGCTGTCTGGCTTTCTCCCATAGGGAGAAAGTTAGATGGCCTTAAGCCCAGATAGCGAAGCTATCAGACTTTGCTAAAGCAAAGCCAGATGGTCTAAACACCATCAGAGTCTAAAGACCATCTAGATACCGAAGGTAAGAAGCAAAAGGTCTGTGGAGTTCTTTGGAGCGAAGCTCCACACACAGAGCGAAGCTCTTTGGAGCAAAGCTCTTTGGAGCAAAGCTCTTTGGAGCAAAGCTCTTTGGAGCAAAGCTCCATAGCAGAAGCTCCAAAGAAGTAAAACGTATCCACAGTCTGCGCTTTCTGCGCTTTCTTGTGATACCGAAGGTAAGCTTTTTGCGCTTTCTTTTCGCTTTCTGCGCTTTCGAAGAAAGCGCAGAAAGCGAAAAGAAAGCGAAGAAGAAGGGGATTAGTAGGGGGTAAGAAGGAGGGGTCGGTCACATCAGAGTCTAAAGACCAAAAGGTATCTGATTATCAGAAATAACAGTAAAGCTTTAATATTTAGTAATAATAAAGATTACTTTGTATTTTTTACTTTTACAATTTTTAAAAAATTATGTGGTACAGTATTGGACAAAATAGATATAAAATCTTGTTCTTTACATAAAAATTCTGAAAATTGAAACAAAGCTTGTTCTATTTGAGGATTGTAAAATAATTTTAAACTAGGAAGCAACTGTTTTCTGATTCGATTTCGCGAATATTTAATACATTGATTACTTTTATCAGGATAAACAGGAATTAAAAGTTCTTTGCAAATTAAACTAATTTCAGTTCGAGACAAATACAATAATGGTCGAACAATTTGATAAAAGGGGTCTTCCGATACCCGATATACCGAAGGTAAGCTTCGAGACCCCCTTCTTCTTTTACGGAGCGAAGCTCCAAAGAGCTTCGCTCCATAGAAGAGCTTCGCTCCACAGACCCCCGAAGGGGGTCTCGAAGCAACCGGGTAGCCTTGCAAAAGGTCTGCGGAGCATACCCTTTGCCGAGCAAAAGGTACGAGCTGACCCCCGGAGGGGGTATCCCACCGACAATAAAAAGACTTTGTATTTAACTCTGTTATAAAAATTTTAAAAAAAGAAGCCTTTCTTTGCGAAGTGTGACAGCTCTCCTTACCCCCTTCGGGGGTATGGCTGGATTGAATTAATGTATTTTTAGAAACAAACATTTAAGAGTTAAAAAAATAGTTATAAGTCTTGAGGCAAAATGCCTTGCTGAACTTTTGCAGGGATTGTAGCCTTATTAGCCGGACACTTTCTATGCTTTGCTATCTGAGCTAACCCCGTCGCTTCGATACCCGGTATACCCCTTACCCGGTATTACCTCCTCCTAACCCCCTTCTTCGCCTCCGGATACCCCCGGAGGGGGTAAGACCAGGTAAGGGGTATCCGGAGGGTCGTTAGACTCTGATGGATACCCCCAGAGGGGGTCAGGTTAGCCATCTGGCTTTCTAGATGTCAAGCCATCTAGAAAGCCAGACAGCAAAGCTGTCAGACTTTCTCCCTCTGGGAGAAAGCCAGATGGTCGTCGCCTCCGGATACGTTTTGTTTCACAAAACGTCAGAGAACCATCAGAGTCTAAAGACCATCTAGCTTTCTTCCAGAGGGAGAAAGTTAGATGGCCTTAAGCCCAGATAGCGAAGCTATCAGACTTTGCTAAAGCAAAGCCAGATGGTCTAAACACCATCAGAGTCTAAAGACCATCTAGATACCCAAGGTAAGAAGCAAAAGGTATCCCTTCGGGATACCCCCCGTAGGGGGTAAGTTAGAAGAAGGGGGTTAGGAGGAAGTAAGCTTTNNAAAGTTAGATGGCCTTAAGCCATCTAGATACCGAAGGTAAGAAGCAAAAGGTATCCCGAAGGGATATCCCCCGTAGGGGGGTAAGTTAGAAGAGGGGGGTTAGGAGGAAGTAAGCTTTCTTCTTCGCTTTCTAGATAGCTTGCCATCTAGAAAGCCAGATGGCTGTAGGTCATCAGAGTCTCAAGACTGTAAAGCCCACAGCCCTTACCCCCGAAGGGGGTTAGAACAGGTTAAGAAAAGTGGGTGGTAAGACCGGGTTAAGTAAGGTTACGAGTTAAGCTTGGAAAGGATTTAGATAAATGCATAAAATCTGGGTATTTTAAAAGATGAGAAAATTGTTTATTACACAGAAGAGTATAAACAAAGTAGGTGTCTAAACCAGTCCCAGCAGCAATTATATCTCCAACAACGACTTTTTCCTTTAAGCCGCGTAAAAAATCACTTTTGCCAATAACAGCATCACGACTTAACACGCGACTTGTTTCCTGAAAACTAGCAGCTGAAAGAAAACTATCAGAGTGTAAAGCTGATTTTGTTAAACCAATTACTGTTGGAGCATATAAAGCTTTTTTACCAGCAGCCGCTAAATTAGCATTTTCAATTTCACGAACAGATAAAACTTCTTCTAGAAAAAGCCCAGTGCTTCCGCTGTCAATAATTTGCGCTTTATTAGTCATTTGTGCAACTACAATCTCTACATGTTTATCAGCAATAAGTACGCCTTGAGAAAGATAAACTTTTTGTATACTCTCAATAAGAATTTGTTGCATTTCTTGTAAAGTATTTCTAACAGCAACAGGTAAAGGCGCAGTAAACCAATTTTTTCTAAAAATTTCACGAATTTGGGAATGTAAACTAGTATAGACATATTCACCTGTTCTTAATGCTGAAGGTGGTGCATTGGGAGCTTCAAACAATTGTTCAATTCTTGGGATACCTTGCACAATATCACCTGTAATCAATGTGTTATTTGTTAATGTTAATATTGGTGCACCTCTTGTTACCCAATCGCCTTGTTTAACATGAACACTGGCCTCTGAATAGAAAAGAAGTACTTGTGTTTTTTGAAGAACAATTTGTTTTTTACTAATTTTAATAATTTTGCCAGATTTACTTACAATCACCGACTTTCCAAAAACATCATCAATCTTATCGCCGCAATTTACATAATTTCCAATTTTCAATGCTGGTATCTTTTGGATACCAGAATCTAAAGATTCTGATGAAATAAACTTTTTAGGGATCTGTTCCCTAGCTTTTTCCTCTATATTTCTTGAGGGAAACTCAGCTGTCTTTCTGTTAGTCTTTTTATACAGCAAGCTCTCTTCTTCGCTTTCTTCGAAAGCGCAGACCCTTCGGGGGTATTTGAACGCTGATAGAGGAGTTGTCAAAAAGGATTCTTTTTGCTGCTGCCTCCCTTCTTTTAATCTAGATGGCTTAAGGCGGTTATCTGGGTTAAAAGAAGCGTCAAACGAGAAGGAAGTAAGCTGCTTTCGAATTAACTCAAAAGCAGCTTTTTTCTTCGAAAAATCTAAAGAAAAGGCAGTTTGTTCTAAATTCGTTAAAAAAATATCCATAAAAGGTTCTTTAAAAACCTCACCTGAGATTACCTTTTTATGATTTGAAAAACTATTGAAAACTTTATTATGATTGGGCATGTTATTTAGAATATACTTTAGGGTGAGAAATAAAGATAGTTTACTAGCTCTATTTATATTTTGACCAACTAGACAAGCTAATTGCCATGCTTTGCAGACTTACTTTTTTTCTCTAAACAACAAAGCTGTCGGATACCTTTTTAGCCCACACCCCTCTCCTTCTTCGCTTTCTGATACCGAAGGTAAGCTTTTTTCTGATACCTTCGGTATCAGAAAGCGAAGAAGGAGGGGGTCTGTGGGCTTTGCCCAAAGACCGGGTAAAAAGGGGGTAAGCCTGTGAAAGGTATTTGAGCCCAAGATCCCCTCTGGGGGTATCCAAGTTTTGCCACGCAAAACCTTCGCTGCCTGACTTGCTAGAGGGGTCTTCTTTTTACCCTCTATGGAGGGGAGCGGAAAACCCATTTCAGGTTGATTGCTTTTAGCCTTAAGCAAACAGGCTTAACTGATAGTAGAGCTAGCTATTAAAACTGCCAGACTATATAAAAAGACTGCCAAACTATATAAAAAGCTATACAAACAGCTTGCCCAAGATACCAGCAAAGTTAGCTGGCTGTGGGCTTCTGACGTTTTGCTTCTGACCTTTTGCTTCGCAAAAGGTATCAAAACGTATCCCAAACCCAGAAGGAGAAAGTCTGATAGCTTCGCTATCTGGCTTTATGCCAGCTAGAATTTATGGCAATAAAGCAATAAAAACTAATTAAAAAATGGATAAGAAGTGTTGATAAAAACGAATTAGAGCAAAGTATAGTTTTGTAAGCAACTAGCTTTAAAAATTTTTAAGACAAATAATTTTTGTAATCTGAATCTACCAAATCTCCTTCTTGAGCAATTGTTTGCAAAAAGAAAGAATCAGAAATTTGTTGATTTTGATCAGACAATTCTGATTCCTTAAAAACAGTATATGAAGAAACATTAGTAATAGATTCAAGATCTTGAAATTTTGCCGGCTGTAAGCTAGTTGTAAGATTGCTAACTACCGAAGTGTTTTTGTTTTTTGTGTAATAAGGAGTTTTTCTACTCCCTATCTGCGTTTCTATCATTGACCAAGAAGTACTAGAATGTAATAATTTAACTTTTTTGACTTTAGAAAATTTTTTTCTTAATAAATCTACTATTACATTTTTGTTATGTGTACTACTAAAAAATTGTGCTGTATATGGGTTATAACAAGCTTTGTTATGCAAAGTGTGATAGCTTTGTTGGCTAGATTGTATTTTACGGGAATTTTTTAAAATAGGGATTCCGAATTGTTTTCTAGCTACTTGTAAATGGTCTTTAGACTCTGATGGCCGTAGGCCATCTGGATTATACTCTAAAGATTCTTCTGCTGTGGGCTTCTCACTTTTTGCTTGGCTTACAGCATACCCCCTCTGGGAATCAAAAGGCTGCTCAGTATTCCAAAGACCCTTTTCTTGGGCGGTCAGCCTTCGGCTGAAACTTACAGACCCCACACCCGGTCTACCGAAGGGAAGCTTCGAGACCCCCTTCTTCGCTTTCTCGCGAAAGCGACCGGGTAAGAAGGAGGGGGTAAGAAGAGGCTTACCTTCGGGAGACAGTGTATCCTGCGGATATTTCCAAGAAGATAAACTTTTATCTAAAGCTATGCTTTTAGTATTATTGTCAAGAAGCTTAGTTCTGTTGTTGGGACTGACAGAAGTTTCATGCCTCTTAGTACCAAAAGTGGCGGCTATTTGAGTAGCTAAAATATGAAAAAAACCTAATTTTGCAGATTTTTCCGGTTGAATAGAATTTAAAGCACGTCCTTTTAGTGTATTTACTAATTCATGTTTAAAAACAGTAGTTTCTACATTTTTATTTAATTTGTTTATATTTTTTATAAATTTTTTACTACTAACGGCGCCTTGCGTTTCAAAAACTTTTCCAGAAATTTCAGCAAAAATAGTTTGTCGACTTTTAATGGGCTGATTACCTTCTTCTCCAAGAATAGAAATTTGTGCTAAAAGTTGATTTTTACTTACATATTCTGCTTGGCGTACAAAGAGTAAACTTAAAGCTTGAAACTGTAAACAAGTTTGTTTATTTGTTTCTTCTAGCTTATTAGTAGTAAAACTGACTTTAGCCTTACTATTTTTGTACTCATCAAAAGCTTTGGCTGTAAGCGAGCTCTCTTTAGAGAGCTGACCCCCTCCTAACCCCTTTCTTACCCGGTATACCGAAGGTAAGCTTTCGCGAGAAAGCGAAGAAGGAGGTATCGAAGCAACCGGGTAAGGGGTCTCCCTTTTGGTAGCAATAGGATTGCTTTTTAAAATAATTTCTCCTGAAGTTTTTGTAAGAAAAGCAATTCGTCCATCAGTAGTTCGGATCAGTAACCCTTGAAATGCTTTAGAGAATTCAATTTTTCCAGAATGGGGAGCTCTAATTTCTTGTAAAAGATCACCTGAAAAAACACCGCCTGTATGAAAGGTACGCATAGTTAATTGAGTACCCGGTTCACCAATAGATTGCGCTGCTATAACTCCTACAGCTTCTCCTAAAGAAACTAATCTACCTTGTGATAAACTCCATCCATAACATAATTGACACACCGAATGTGTAAGAGCGCAGGTAAGAGGAGATCGAATCATTACTTCCTCTTTTACTGTTTGTAATTTAAAGGCTAAAATTGGGTCAATTTCTTGATTTTTTTGAGCTAAAAGCTTGACGGTCTTTAGACTAGAATTCTCTTGTTTCAGCCGAAGGGTCGTTAGACTCTGATGGATACCCTCGGAGGGGGTATCCAAAGGAAGCTTGCTACTCTTGTCTTCAATAACATTAGACCTTTCAAATGGATCAGAAGAAGAAAGTACAGACTTTTGATCCTCTCTGTTAGCCGTAGATGAATATTCAACATTTTGAGCAAGCACTCGACCTATTAATCTATCGCTTAAAGAAAGTAATACTTTATTCTCGCTTTTTATAGATCGTATATAAATACCTTTTTCTGTATTACAACATATTTTTTTTATTACGATATGATGAGAAACATCCACTAAACGACGTGTTAAATACCCTGTATCAGCAGTTCTAAGAGCGGTATCCACCAAACCTTTACGAGCACCAGAACACGAAATGAAGTATTCTGTTAATGTTAATCCTTCTCTAAGATTGCTACGAATAGGAAAGCTTATTATTTGTCCCTGTGGATCTGCCATTAATCCACGCATTCCTACTAATTGTCTTACCTGTGAGAAATTACCACGTGCTCCTGATAAAGCCATTATATACACCGGATTTAATTGATCATACGTACTAAAATGTTCTACAACTTGTTTTCGCAAAGTTTCACTAACACGATGCCAAGTATCTACAATTCTTTGATTCCGTTCTGTAGCAGTAATGTGACCACCAGTAAAATCTTGGTCACAAACAATCATGTCGAGTTCGGCTTTTGATAGAAGAGAGGGTTTTTGACTTGGCGTTGTTAAATCATTTAAACCAATTGAAAGACCTGCTCGTGTAGCATTATGAAAACCTATTGTTTTTAACTCCTCTACCACCCGTAAAGCTTCTTTTTCACCAAACTCTTTAAAAACCCAAGAAATAAGTACTTTAAGTCTTTTTTTATCAAATACTTGATTAAAAAAAATTGTATTGGTCGTCATATTTATATTTTCTTTTTGATTGTAACATTAGGTTGTACTCCGTACTATTACGTTGTACCATTGTGACTTTTTAGAAAATTTGGACAAAACACTTCTATCATTTTTAGTAGTTATTAAACTACGTTTAAAAATCTGCTACTACCTTTAGATTCTGCTAGCCTGTAGGCTAGCAGAATCTAAAGGTAGTAAAGCAGCACTCCAGATAGCGAAGCTATCAGACTTTGCTAAAGCCAGATGGTCGAAAGACCATCAGAGTCTAAAGACCATATGTTTACTTTGAAAAGTAACTAAATAAATGTGTTTACTAACACCTTTCCTGCTGTTGTTCGAATACAAGAAGTTAATTGAGCAGTGCTTTCGTCTTTTCGTCTTTTATACTCAGAATAAATATATGTGCTATTTGCAAAAGTATTAATTCGAAGTTCTAAAGGTAGTAAAGCAGCTTTATCATGTTCAAATTTCTCATCACAATTTAGAGCTAGCCAAACAGGAGTATGTATAGTAATTTGACCACTTTGAAAAGCATTCAGCACTTGTAATTTATCAAAAAAGAATTGTTTTGAAGAACTAAGTTGACGTACATTAAGGATACGCTTAGAACGGCCATCAAAAGAATGTAAAAGGGATACCCCTAGGTAAGAAGAAGGTAAGCTCTCTAAAGAGAGCTCGCTTACAGCCAAAGCTTTTGTGTCATTAGCATCAGTATTACTGTTCAGCTTACTAGCTGGCTGAACCTCTCTATGATCATGCTTAGCATCATAATAATTATTTTGTTCTAAATGTAAACAAGGGGAAGCAAAAGATTGAGTCATATAATAAAATCCCAGTACCATATCTTGACTAGGCACTAATACAGGTTGTCCTGTAGCTGGGGATAATAAATTATTTCTAGACCAAAGTAAATCCCAAGCTTCAGCACGGGCTTGTAGAGAAAGTGGAAGATGCACACCCATTTGATCTCCGTCAAAATCAGCATTAAAAGCAGAACATACTAAAGGATGTAACCAGATAGCATTTCCATCTATTAATTTCGGTTGAAAAGCTTGAATACCTAATCTGTGAAGAGTAGGAGCACGATTTAAAAGTACCGGATGATGATATATAATATCCCTCAACATATTCCATATTGGTGCTTTTCGCTCTTTAATTAACTTTTTAGCAATAACAATACTAGCAGCTTGTTTTTTTAATAGAATTTGTCGAAGTAAAAAATAGTGATACAATTCAAGTGCTATCTCTTTTGGTAATCCACATTCCTGAATTTTTAATTGTGGGGAAACTACAATAACAGAACGACCAGAAAAATCAACTCTTTTACCTAGTAAATTATATCGAAATCTTCCTTTCTTTCCTTTTAACGTATCAGAAAGCGATTTTAATGGTCGACCGGCAGGAGTATAAAAAGGTTTTGAAGCTCCTTTTCCATTTTCAATTAAGCGATCTACCGCATCTTGTACTAAACGTTGAATAGCAGTTACTAAATGAGAATCAATAAAACCAAGTTTGTGAAATCGATTATTTCGGTAAATAACACGTTGATATAAATTATTTATATCAGATGCTACTACTACACTTTCACTCATTTGTAAAATAGGACGTAAATCTGGAGGAAGAACAGGTAAAACAGAAATCATCATACACTCTGGTCGTCGATTATTTCGCATAAATAACTGTATGATTTTTAAACGTCGCGAATTGACAGAAATTCGTCTAGCTAATCTTGTTAGAATACGCTTTTGTTTTCGATTTACTTGATTCCCATATCCGATTTTAGCTAGTTTACCCTTATAAGTTAAGCGAGTAGTTGTAATATCTGCTGATAAAAAATTAAAAAAAGAAATAACATTAATCCGTTTTAAATATGCTTCTAATGCCCCACCTCCAGTATAAGCTAAAATTTCACGAATTGTGTTTAATTCTAAATGCGAAAGCATTTCCGTTTGTTTACTAGCATTAAGGTCCTGTATACCAAAACCTTGTTTCGATAGCTGTGTCTTGGGAGACGTTTTGCTTCGCAAAACGTCTGTGGAGTCAAGCTCTTCTACTACGGAGCGAAGCTCTTCGGAGCGAAGCTCCGTAGAAGAGCTTCGCTCCGTAAAAGAATCCCACACACCTCTGTTTAATATATCATTGGCGTTATTGTTCTTATTACTATAATGTTTTGAAAAATTCTTATAATCTTCTAGTAAATTGTCTGTGGAGCTTCTGCGGAGCTTCGCTCTGAACTCCAAAGAGTTGTCTCTTTCTGTCTCACCTTTTGCTTGCCTTTCAGCCCAAGGCTGATCGGTATCCGGAGACCTTCCAAGGAGGTCTTCTGATATTTCCTCCGGAGGTAAGACCGACTCTGATGGGCTTGCCCCATCTGGGTCTTTAGACTCTGATGCTTGTAAAGCATCTGGATATTTTAAGTATTTATTTAAAAGAAATTCTTTTTCTAAACTTAAATTTGATGTTCCATTAATCTTTTCATCTAATAAACTAGCTAGAGTATCTCCTTCAAAATAAATGTTAGACGCCAAATTATTAGATATATCTAGATTTTGTTTCAGATTGTTTTGCTTTTCATTAAAACTTTCGCTTTCTGGTTTTATATCCTCACAAAGTGTAGTTGATTCGCTTGTTTTATTTGCAACTAAAGTTGCAAATAAAATATTTCTAGTTAGTACAAATTGTGAAATTTTATTACGGGAAACAAAATTTCGTTTCATTTCTAATGTGTCCCCGTTTTCCTGTTCCCCCGATTCCAAGTCTGTTGTCTTATATCCAGATGGCCTACGGCCATCAGAGTCTAAAGACCCAGAGCTTGTAAAACCTTCGTTTTTGGAGTTTCTGTTAGGAAAGTCTTTGGAGCGAAGCTCCACAGACAGCTTACCCTCTAAAGCGTTAAATTTTGCTAGCTCTTCAGCCCAAGGCTGACTGCTAGATGGGTTACTAGGTTGAATTTGTAGATTAGAGATATTTAAAGAATTTTTTGTTAGTAAATTTGTTTTGCGCATCAACGTAAAATTCAAATTGGACTTTTTCTGCTTTACTAACCCAAAACGAGGAGCTGATGAAATTAATTCTTGTGTTGTTTTATTTTTTCGAGAGATATCTGTATTTATCCCCGTAGAATTATTATTAAAACCAAAGTTCAGTCCTCTGCTTTCAATAAACATATACAAATTAGAATTTTGGCCTTTTGCTTCCTTTCTAAGCAGCGAAGATTGACCTCCTCTAACCTCCTTCTTCTTTGGAGCTTCTGCGGAGCTTCGCTCCGAACTCCACAGACTCCCTTCGGGGGTATCGAAGCTTACCTTCGGTATACCGGGGAAAGGGGTATCCAAGTTTTGCGTTGCAAAACCTTCTTTTCCTTTACCTAGCGAAGTGTGCTCGGGAATTAAAAATGTCTCAATTTTTTGTTGACAAAAATTTTCAAAAATGGGATTAAACTTTTGGACTGCTAATGAAACTACATTATTTGCATTAGAGCTAGTAGCTGCTTTAAGTCTTGGAAGTATCAAAAAAAGGGAAAGAGGTGTGTTATATTCACCACTTGTTAGAGAATTTTTACTAGTAACTTTGTTAAAACTTTGCTTAATTTCTGCAAAACCTGAGAAGGTATTCTCAACAACATGACTGTTTATTGAAGCATAGTTTTGATAGGCCGTCGGATAAAAAGAAATTTTTTTTCTACTTTTTTCTAAAAAAGGGGTATAAACATTATGCAATAGCCTTTTCTCAAAGGTAAAAAGCAAATAAAAAAGACGAAAGTAAATAGAAGGTAAGTTGGAAAAACGAGACGCGATTAAAAGAGTTGTTAATATCTTAGAACTTATTTCTGTTTCTTTATATAACTCAAAATCAGTTATCCCATTAGCTTGTGAAAAATTGTTAACAAAAATTCTCAAAAGTTGATTTTGTATATTTTTACTTCTAAATACATCTGGCATTTTATTGGCAATTTGAGTTGCCAATAAAATAGAAAAATTTAAGTTTACTTTACTTCTATTTCCTCTTGTAAAGTTTGTGACCTTTTTATATTTGGAATTTATTTTTTCATCTTTCACAGAGTTGTCGTAAACAGAAGTATCAAAGTTATTTATCTCCAAAGCTTCTCCGTTAAGAATCAATGGTTTTTGGTTTACGCCCTCCGGGATACCCCCAGATGGAGTCAGTAAGAATCCTACAGACTCTCTCGGAGAATAAGAGGAATAATCTAAATTAAGCGCATTATTGGGTAAAGAGGGTATATCTTCGGTTGAGACTAAAGTTTGCGTTTTTCCATTTTGTTTTTCTTTTTGTTTGGAGCGAAGCTCCACAGCAAAGCCCATCGAGCTTCTACTATGGAGCGAAGCTCCAAAGAGCTTCGCTCCGAACTCCTCAGAAACAGAGAAATTTTTTATCAAAGATACGTTGAATTTTTGCCAGGCAAGCTGACAAGATAAATTTAATAGTTTACTTAAAGTAAAAACTTTTTTTGTTTTGGCTTTAGCTCTATTAAATCCCTTAAATTGAGAACCTTGCTTTTCTATTAAGCTAAGATGATCAAAATTAGCATTTTGAGCTGAAAATTTAACTGGCAAAGTTCCGTTCTGCAATAGTTTAGAAATAGCACTTAAATAAGATAAGTTAGAATCAAAATAATTTGTTTTTAACGTTTGTATTGAAGTTGCTATGGGTAACGATTTAGTAAGAGAATATTTCCATTTTTCGTTATCTGGATCTTGAGAATTTATTAAAGGTTCAAATAGTTTTTCAGAATTTATTTTAGATGGGAAAAATTTTCCGAATGATTTTCCGTTTATAGAGTTTCGTACTCCGGACTCCTTAGCTGTGTAAGGTCTATCAAGGGAGTCAAACCTTACATTGTTATAGCCAGATGGTTCAAAGGCAGTTGTAAATTTGCCTCTGATAGTGTTGCTATCAGCATTAGTAAAAGTAGAGAAAGATTGATCAGCCATAAATTTATGGACATCGTACAAAGCTTCCCACCGAGGGATTTCACAATAGAACGGGATCGGCAGATCTCGTTCTAAAGGAGATGAGTTAAAAAAAGTAACTAACTCTTCACGTACATTATATCTACAAATTAAAGAAGGTAAAAAAGGCAAACTTTGAGCTCGATTATATTGTTTTATTTGTTTTTGTGGGGTTTCTGCCTGTAAAAAAACACATTTATCTTTTCGATCCTCTTTTTTTGCTACAAAATGGATACGTCCTTCTTTGGAGCGAAGCTCCACAGACGCCTTATGTAGGTTATTATCTGAAATTACCCCCTCAGACTTCTTCCCAAGCAATAACGAAGACTCCGTATCTTCAGATGACTGTAAACCAGCAGAATCTAAAGATATTTTAGTAAAGTAGTTTAAAATCGATTTACTAGCTTTTGAATTTACTTGGTATTTATTTAGTGTTGTTAGACTATCTTTAATAATTGGGTTTTTAGATTCTGATATGCTGTTTTTTATTTTTTGATCGGAAAAAGGTGTCAAAAAATATTGGAAATCAGATTGATAGTTAGTTTTTCCGTCCTGTTGATCTTCAGAAAAATACCTTTTTCGGTACCAAAGATAAGAAGGTAATGAAAAATTAAGAGAATATTTTTTAGTAATTAAATTGGATTTATTAGCCTCCCCTCCAAAGGATGTTTCTGTGGAGCGAAGCTCTTTGGAGCTTCGCTCCATAGTGGGTTTCTGACGTCTGTGGAGCGAAGCTCGTTGGGCTTCGCCCAAAAAGAAGGACGTATCCCAAAAAGAAGCACGACTTGCTGAAATTGGTAAAGAGATACCTTTTAAAAGTATGCTTTTTTCTTCTTTAGCATTATTTTTTATTACTAATTTTTCTTTTGTAAAATTGTTAACGTTTTTTATTTTTTGAGTCGGAATTTGATATTTTTTTGCTTTATTTTTTAAATACTGATGCCCTTGATCTATTTGTCGGTCAACCTTCTTTGGAGTTTCGCTGCACAGACCCTCTCTAACCCTCTTCTTCTTTGGAGCTTCTGCTATGGAGCTTCGCTCCAAAGAACTCCACAGACTCCTTTCGGGTGTCAGACCGGGTAAGGGAATATGCTGAAAGCCATATGAGGGAAAGTTTGACAGCTTTGCTGTTTGACTAAAAGAAGTAAACTCTTTATTAACACTTAAATTTGAAAAATTTGCTTGATGCCACTTTTTTAATCGAATTTGAGCAGTTAGTGGAAGCTTTACTTGCTCTTCAGAGCAAGGCTCAGCAACCGATGGCTTAGAGCCATCAGCATTTAATAAAGAGTTATTTGTTTGTAGATTTTTTCTTAAAAAGGAAATATTTTTATTTAAACTTTTCTGTGGAGATAAACCCTCCAGATTTTGTGAATCATCAGAAATTATAGCACCTTTAGTTTCCCAGGAAGACTTGCAAAGCTCTGTTTTTCCCTGTGATTTTAAAATATTTAATACAGTAGCAGAATTTACTTGATCATCTTGTTGATAAAAACTAGAGTTATATATAATTCGTTTAGTTTTGTGAAACTTGTTTGAAAGTTGTCGGATTTTGCTTAAACTCTGTGCATGATCCTTAAACTTTTGCTTCACTGATATTTGGGGTAATTGCTCAATGTTTGAGAAAGCTTGTTCAACTAAATATGCATTACAATAAGCTAACGCTAGCATTTGTTTTTTGCGTTTACCTAAAAACAGTGAAAGATAACTAGGTCTACCTTTTAAATACCAAACATGAACTACTGGAGAAACTAAAGAAATATAACCTAATCTAGAGCGTCGTACTCGTTTGTCTATATACTCTACTTCACATTTTTCACAAAAAGTAACATCAGAAGATGTTTGTCTTTTCCCACAAGCACAAACAAAACTATTAATAGGCCCGAAAATACGTTCACAAAAAAGTCCATCTCTTAGTGGTGTAAATTTTTTATAATTTACTGTTTTAGAGTTTTTAACTTCTCCAACTTTTTTGCCATTAGGTAAGATACGTTCTCCCCAATTTAAAATTTGCTGCGGTGACGGAATAGCTATTTCAATAGAATCAATTAAAATTCTTCGCTGATTAATTTTTAACTCACGTTTTGCTTTATTACTAAGCATATAGTTTCTTGTTTATTAAAAAATTATAAACATTGTCATTAATTTTTAATTAATAACAAATTAAATCGAACAATATTTTTTTTGCTAGCAAAATATTAGAACTAGTGACAACTACTGTTATTTAGAATAACAAGCTTTCTATATGGTTTTTAGACTCTGATGGTCTTTAGACTCTGATGCTTTACAAGCATCTGGGCTTTTTCCAAAAGGGTCTTCGAATACCCCCAAAGGGGTAAAGAGCCAACCGACTCTGATGGCCAACTAACCCAGATGCTTTACAAGCCAGATGGTCTAAAGACCATAAGAGTGTAAACAGCATCAGAGTCTAAAGACCCAGATCGCAAGTCTTCGCTTTCTGATACCGAAGGTAAGCTTTCTGCGCTTTCTTCGAAAGCGAAAAGAAAGCGAAAAGAAAGCGCAGAAAGCGAAGACAGCAAAGCTGTCTGGATACCCCCTCCTAACCCCCTTCGGGGGTAAGAGGTCAGACCGGGTAAGCTTTGTAGATGGCATAAAACCTTCTGATACTTACCTTCGGTATCTAGATGGCGTAAGGCCATCTAACTTTACGTTCGTAAAGCCAGGAGGGATACCCCCGTAGGGGGTAAGTAAAGAGCTGTGTGAGTTTATGCCATCTAAAAAGTGAAGGATAGGGTATGCCATAATTAAATATTATAAGGTTTGCTAACCCAACCTGAATCTTACTATATCGTAGTAATAAAACTTCTTTGAAAAGATTGATTTGTTAAAGTATATAAACCAATGTCTAAACATAAAGCTTGTAATTCACAAACTAAAACTTTAAAAATTTCTGGTTGTCCAAGTAATAATTTATTTTGATAACGGTAAGCTAACCCCTCCTTCTTACCCCCTCCGGGGGTGTGAGGGGAAAGACTTTCTGTGTTTGCTACTTCTTTATTTCCATATAAAGTATTGGAAGACTGCGAGGTCATAAATTGTGTATCAGTAAACACCCCAGAAGTTGCTTTAGTCGACCAGCTTTCTGAAGCCCTTTGGGGATATGCTGGAAGCCCTTTTGTTTGTAGAAGCTTTGCTTCTGCATGAGAAACTGTTTCTAAAATAGAAACTGGTCGCGGTAATATAGATGCGGCTATCTCTTTTCTTCCAATACTATCATCTGATTTCTTAGTTAATAATTCCTGTAAGGTATAAGCCGCACCAAAGCCTTGAAGAGCCCAAACTTCCATTTCTCCTAAACGTTGTCCACCTTTTTGAGAACGGCCTCTTAGGGGTTGTTGGGTAATTAATGCATAAGGACCGGTTGAACGAGCATGAATTTTTTCATTTACCATATGAATTAATTTCAACATATATGCTTTTCCAACCGTAACCCATTGATCAAAAGCTTCTCCTGATCTTCCATCAATAAGTCTAGTTTTGCCAGGGAAATCGACTTGGAAAAGCCAATTTTGACCACTTTGTAAACGTGCCTGATATAATTTTAAATAAACGAGACTTTGTGATGCTTCAATACCATAAGTTTCATCAAAAGGTGTTATTTTAAAATGCTGTGCTAAATAAGTAGCGGCTAAGCCCAATAAACATTCAAATACCTGTCCAACATTCATTCGTGAAGGAACACCTAATGGGTTTAATATAACATCTATTGGTGTGCCATCGGCTAAATAAGGCATATCTTGTCGTGGTAAAATAGTTGAAACAACACCTTTATTTCCATGGCGCCCAGACATTTTATCGCCAACTTGTATAGGCCTTTTTTCCCCTAAAAAAATATTTACTACTTTTGGTAATTTATTTTTAGACGAAAGAGCTGTTAAATTAGTAAGTTGTTCTTTTGAGCGTACCGTAGAATTTTTATCAAAAAATCCAATAAGCTGATGATGAATAACTCTTGCTTCAACTCCTCTTGGAAGATATAAAGAAGCATCACGTGCAGCAAAATTTTTTTCTCCTAAAATATCACATAACAACCTTTCATAAGGTGTTGTAGCTTTTTTATTTGAATATTTAATTTTACCAACAAGTATATCTCCTTCTTTAACAAAACTACCAATTTTTGGTAAACCAAATTCATCTAAATGTTTAACATTTTTACTTGCAATTCCGGGTAAATCGTTTGTAAACCATTCATTACCTTCTTTAAAATCTTGTGCGTCAAAATCATATCTTTCAATATGAAGAGACGTATAGATATTCTCTTTGACTAAACGATCACTTATAACGATAGCATCTTCAAAATTATATCCTTCCCAAGGTAAATAAGCTAATAATACGTTTTTACCAACAGCTAACTCTCCTTTTTCACTTGCAGAACAATCTGTTAAAATATCCCCTTTCTGTACCCACTCGCCTTCTTGTACTAATGCTCTTTCAACTAAACAAATGTCTTGATTTGAACGATTAAAGTTTTGAATAACATGTGAAGAAGATGTTAATTCTGAATTTAAAAATGTACGCTTTATTAAATCAAACTTTGATAAGCTTAAACCATCTAGAGTTTTTATATTTTTCCTAAAAGCGAATGGTTTGTGAAAGCTGGAATTTTGTGTAGCATTTCTTTTGCTTTTTGTAAAAGAAAAAGTATTAACAGCAAGCTTTACTGCCTCGCGCTTTCCTGAGGCTTTATTTTGCTCAGACAGTAAGTAGTCCTTACGGTATTGAGAAAAACGAAGTTTTGGTAAAGTTAAGTTTTTTTTCTGCTTAACTCCACTTTTTGTTTTTACCTTTTTTTTAATTGATATCCCAACATGAGAAACTTGATTATTTTTTTTAAGCAGCGAAGCTGACAAGTTTTGCGATGCAAAACCTGTTACAAAAGCTAAACCTTTGCTTTTGTACGGCTTTAGCAAAGTTTCCGTACTGAAAGCAATAGCTTTTGCATTAGTAACTCCCGCATTATTTTTGTTTAAACTTTCTACAATAATTTTATTACAACTTACATAAGAAATAAAACCTGTAATTTTTGATTGTGTAATATGCCCAGATTCAGCAAGAACCAGTGATTCTAAACCAGTTCCAACTAATGGTCGCTCAGGTATCATTAATGGAACTGCTTGTCGTTGCATGTTTGAACCCATTAGAGCACGATTGGCATCATTATGCTCTAAAAAAGGAATTAATGATGTAGCTACTGAAATCATTTGAATAGGCGAAATACCTATGCAATCTACTGCATAAGGATGAATTTTTTTAAATAAATCCAAAAGATTATCAGCAACCCGAACTGCAACAGAATTGTTTTGTAGTATATTATTAGACGATTTCTGTAAATCGCTTGGTGCTATAAAAAAATTATGTGATGTTTCTTGTTCTGCTGAAAAAAATGAGAATCCTAATTCATTTTGAACTTGTCCTTTAAATAATTTATAATAAGGGGTTTTTATAAATCCATTAGAATCTACTTTCGCAAAAAAAGATAACGAATTTACAAGACCAGCATTTTTACCTTCAGGTGTTTCAATAGGGCAAATTCTTCCATAATGTGTAGCATGGATTCCACGAATAGCCATCCCTGCTGAATCACGACTTACTCCACCAATTCCTAATGAACTAATTCTTCGTTTATGAGTTATTTCTGCCAAAGGATTTGTTTGATCCATGTATTGTGATAAAGGATTCGAACCAAAAAATTCTCGAAAAGCACCCGTTATTGGTTTTGCACTTACTATATTCTTTAAACTTATATTTTCTTTTTTTATCAAACTGAGTTGAATTTTACGATACAAATTAAAAGTAGAGTTAGTAACTTTTTGTTTTTCAAATTTTTGCAGAAGCTTTGCTTCTGCATGATTTTTAAAGTTTAAACTAAAGAGTTTACCTGATCCCCATAGGGGGTATCTAGATGGCTTAAGGCCATCTAACTTTACGTTCGTAAAGCCAGATAGCGAAGCTATCACACTTTCCCCTTGGGGTGGCTTTACCCCCGCGGCAAAGTTAGATGGCTTGCCATCTAGAAAGCCATTAGAATCTAACAAGCTTTTATTTTGTAAGTTTTCTTGTTTTTGTGCTACATAAGGTAAAAGACAAATATTATCAAATAATGTTGTAATTTGAGTACTTTTTAGTTTTTTCGAACTTCTTTTATATATAGTAAAAGGTAACCCTGCTGCGTTACTCCTAAATCGTGACGATACTTTTAGGGAAAATGGAACTCGATTTTTTCTGATAGTTCCGATATGGGTATATGGACGATCGGAAGATCTGAAGACCTTTTTCCAAGCAAAAGGTATTCCAGAATCTTTTGTAGGGGTCTGTGGAGCCAAGCTCCAAAGAGGGGGGTATCCATCTGGGTCTTTAGACTCTGATGGCCGTAGGCCATCTGGATACCTCTCTAAGGAATCAGAAAAAAAAGGTAAGAAAGCAAGCTTATCAAAGGAGTAAGTAAGCTTATCAAAGGAATAAGTAGCAACAGGTGTATCAAAGGAACTAGGAATTTGAATTGACTCAGCTTCAGTTATTTGCACATTTATAAATTCTTTAAGTTTATTCCAAGTGAATTTTTTTAATCGATCAATACCAGTTTCAAATTGACTTTGTAAAAGCGAGCCTGATGTACGTATACGTCTATTTTTAGAATGATCTATATCATCAACTCTTTTTTCTCCTTTGCTATATTTCTGTAACCAATAACGAGTGTTTTGTAAATCTAGAGCAGTAAGTTGTGTTTCTGAAAGAGTAATGCCAAATTTCGTATTAATTTTTTCTCTGCCTAAATCACTTAAATCATATCTTGATTCTATTTTAAAAGTTGAAAAAAGATTTGCATAACATTTTTGCGCTTTAAATGCTAGATCAGCTGCATCATTATCATTTTTTCTAGCTAGTTGTTCTCGTTCTTTATCCTCAGTTGGGCGGTATAATTTATCGTACGTATAGGCAAAAGTAATATCTTCTATGCCCAATTCAATTTGTTTTCTTTTTCGGAGAATACATGCTTCATTTAAAGAAGTTTGTTTTTTTATCCAAGCATTTATTAAGTTTTTTGAGAATACCCCGTCTAAAGTAGGTGTTACTATCCAATTTGAAGGATGCGATAAAACATTTGACATGTTTTCATAAGCGGATAGTAAAGATCTTAATTTTTCCTGTCGCTCTATTACTTGTAAGCATTTTTGCAAGATCTCAGCTTGAATTTTTTTTCCTTTTTTGAACTTGGCTTGAATTTCACCTTTTTTTGTGATTTGAACGCGCAGCCAAACGCCTCGTTTAGGAATAATATCCGCATAAAACCTAGTTTTTTTATTAGAGTCTTTATCTGGCATCTCTTGAAAATAGATACCAGGACATCGAACCACTTGTTGTACAATTACTCTTGGAGAACCATTTATTATAAAATGACCGCGTTTTGTCATTAACGGTAAATGAGCAATTAAAAGCCATTCACTTTTTGTTTTATGTAAAATTGTACCAGCAAAAGTTTTATAAACAATTTGACCTTTTACATATAATTTACAGTCATATGTTTTCATCTTTAGAATACATTCCCGAGGGTTCTCTTTGGGTGATATTAACTGATAATTTTCTCCATCTAAAATAAGTTCCGCTATAAGATTCTTAGTTTCTACTCTTATTGGAGATAATTTTGATAATTCTTTTGCTATTCCTTTTTTTAAAAAATCATTAAAAGAATCTCGTTGACTATCTAAAAGTTCAGGTAAAGCAAAAAAAATACGTGAAGGATTACTTGCTTGTAAAGATTGTACCATTTCTTAAATTAAGTTACATTTTGCTAGTACTTTACAGAGTAAAGTATTTGGTCTTTAGACTCTGATGGTGTTTACACTCTGACAGCTTTGCTGTCAGAGTGTAAACACCATCTGGGGATTTATCTAGCTTTGCCTATGGTCTTGGTTATTGGGATACCTTTTGCTCTGATCCCCGGACTCACTTATCTTCGGTATACCGAAGGGATTGGCTTCTGACGTTTTGCTTTGCAAAACGTATCCACAGTATCCGGAGGGTCTGTGGGAGACGTCCTTTTTTTTGGGATACGTTTTGCAAAGCAAAACGTCAGAAGCCTGTGGAGCGAAGCTCCAAACACTACGGAGCGAAGCTCCGAAGAGTTTCGCTTCACAGAAGCTCCAAAGACAGGCAAGCCGTCTAACTTTACATTCTAGCTGGCATAAAGCCAGATAGCGAAGCTATCAGACTTTCTCCTTATGGGAGAAAGCCAGCTAACTTTGCACAAGCGTCTTTAGACTCTGACAGCTTTGCTGTCTTTGGAGCTTCGCTCCAAAGAGCGAAGCTCCACACACAGGCAAAGCTTCGCTTTCTCCTGCGCTTTCTGAGACCGAAGGTAAGCTTTCTGCGCTTTCTTCGAAAGCGAAAAGAAAGCGAAAAGAAAGCTTACCTTCAGTATCAGAAGAAAGCTTACTTTCGGTCTCAGAACCCGAATGGGTTCAGGCTTTGCTTTAGCAAAGTCTGCTAGCTTCGCTATCTGGCTTGTAAAGCCAGATACTTTACAAGCATCAGAGTGTAACCACCATCAGAGTCTAAAGTCTAAAGAGCAAAAGGTATCCAGATGGTCCTCCCCTCCTTACCCCCTTCGGGGGAATGCGAGGACCATCAGAGTCTAAAGACCAAAACGTATCCCAGCACCAAGAAGCGATGTTAGTCTTTGATGATCTTATCAATATTTATGCTACCTTAGCAAGATAAATACGTTTATTTTAAGCGTAGAAATGGACAATAGTGGACTAAATATTTAGAATTCGAGACCAAGGTGTGTGGAGCTTTTTAATTACTGATAGCTTGTATCGATTGATAAACTTTTGCTATAATATCGATAATATGTTATTAACTTTAATTAAAAACTTTCTATTTTTCTTTTTAATTAGTTTTTTTTAAGAAGCGAAAAGAGTTATATTATTTAGTTTATAATGGATATTGTAAAATTTAAAAACTTACACTAGATATATCTTAAGCTTTTGCAAAGCTTTTCTTTTACATTTTTCTTTTATGAATAAAACAGCTCTAGTTACCAGACTTTACTGTTATCTCCAAGAAGAGTAAATCCAGACAAATTTTCGGTATAGATATTCTGATTCTGTGGTTTTACATAGTAAAACCAGTTATCTCTTAGACAACAGCCTTTACATCAACAGTCTGAATTGTTAACTGTTTTACGTAGTAGAAGAATTAGAATAGTCTAATTACTTTTGCTAAAGCTGGATAACAAACTATCATATAGTTTTCCACATAACGGCTGTCAAGCTAATCTTGATCCTTACTAGGGGTCAATAAAATCTGCCCAGCTCTTCTATGGAGTTCGGAGCGAAGCTCTTTGGAGCAAAGCTCCATAGTAGAAGCTCCAAAGAGCTTCGCTCCGTAAAAGGGGATATCCGATCACCGAGCCGAAGACCTCTTAATAGCTTACGCCATTAAAAGATATCCAGCTAGAAAATAAAGCAAAGCAAAAGCGCAGTTTAGTACACTGAAACTACTAAAACTGTCAAAAAGAAGAATGAACAAGATCAAATAACTAGCGTATTCTAGTAATTGCGGCGGTATAGCCAAGTGGTAAGGCAGAGGATTGCAAATCCTTTATTCCCCAGTTCGAATCTGGGTGCCGCCTAATGCGTAGCATTAGTCAGTTGTATTGAATGATTTTGTTTTTGACATCTTGCTGTCTATCTGGATACTTTTTAATACCTTTTGCTCTGATTTAATCCCCCGCTTGGGGGGGAAATCAGACTACCACCGACTAATGCGTCGGAATAGTCTAATTGGTCTTTAGACCATCTGGGTTTACAAATCCAAGGAATCTAGATGGTCTTTAGACTCTGATGGTGTTTAGACCATCTGGGCTTAAGGCCATCTAACTTTACCTTCGTAAAGCCAGCTAGCGAAGCTAGCAGACTTTGCTAAAGCAAGTTATGTTCTTTATTTTATCTATTTTTATTATATTCTTTATAAAATCGCGTTAATGTATTCTGTCTAATATTTATAAAACTTGAAGTAGTAAGTAATATAGTAGTAAAAAGGACCTGTATCGCTCGACAAATTAAATATCTTGTCTATGTTGCTGCTTCATAATTTATTGTTACTACATTCTTAAGAAAGTTGCATAGTATACAAATTACAAAACTTTGTTCAAAACAATACCTCACATGGTTTAAGATATTTAATGTACGAGGCCGAAACATAGTTTCGGTTTACTAGTTATCTATGCAAAAGCCCCTGGCATGCATAGATAACAGCATAAATACAGGTCCCCTATACAATTTTAACAGTGTAATTAAATTAATTCAATATTTTTGTTATACTTAATAACAAACTGATAAAAAATAAAAATTTATTTATAGTCGCGGGATAGAGCAGTCTGGTAGCTCGCGAGGCTCATAACCTTGAGGTCGCAGGTTCAAATCCTGCTCCCGCCATATTTTTACTCTGCTAATTTATGCTACAAGCAGAACAATAGTTTAATCATTTTACTTTGTAAAACAATTACCAAATTTCTAAAAGTCTTAGGTTCAGTAGTATGATACCCCCGAAAAGGGGTATACAGATAGTTTACAAGCTAGATCGCTTTCTTTCGGATACCCCCGTAGGGGGTAAGGAGCCTGTGGAATACGTTTTGCTTCGCAAAACGTATACCAAAGACCCCATTCTTCGCTTTCTAGATGGCAAGCCCAGATGGTCTAAACACCATCAGAGTCTAAAGAGCAAAAGGTCTGTGGAGCGAAGCTCTTCTACGGAGCTTCGCTCCGAAGAGCGAAGCTCCGTAAAAGAAGCCAATCCCTTCTGGCTTTGCTTTAGCAAAGTCTGCTAGCTTCGCTATCTGGCTTTGCTTTAGCAACGTCTGATGGGCTTGTCCCTTCTGGCTTTACGAAGGTAAAGTTAGATGGCCTTAAGCCCAGATGGTCTAAACACCATCAGAGTCTAAAGACCATCTAGCTTTCTCCCAGAGGGAGAAAGTCTTCGCTTTCTTTTCGCTTTCTGCGCTTTCTGCGCTTTTGAAGAAAGCGAAAAGAAAGCGAAGCTTTGCCTGTGTGTGTGTTTGGGCGAAGCCCACTATGGAGCTTCGCTCCAAAGAGCTTCGCTCCAAACCCAGCAAAGCTGTCAGAGTCTAAAGACGCTTGTGCAAAGTTAGATGGTCTTTAGACTCTGATGGTGTTTAGACCATCTGGATACCTTTTGCTAGGATACCCGGTCTTTGGGCTTCTTTTACGGAGCGAAGCTCTTCGGAGCGAAGCTCCGTAGAAGAGCTTCCCTCCACAGACGTTTTGATACCTTTTGCTTCGCAAAAGGTCAGAAGCAAAACGTATCCCACCGCAAAACGTATCCCACACACCGGGTATCCTAGCAAAAGGTATCAAAAGAGAGTCAAAGCAGATCAGAATGTAAAAACTTGGTTTTTTGCAAAATTGTTAAGTTTGCTACGTAGTAAAACAATTAAACAGTAAAAACTGTTGGAAAAACTTGGTTTTGCGATATTTTTCTGCATCATAAATAGTTACCTCAAATCTATAAAGAAAAGTAAAAAGATGAACAAAAACATATCGAATAAAAAAGTTTTACAAATACTTAACCGGGTTGCACAAAATTTACAGCAAAAAAAGTTACTTAGATCGCAAGAAAAAATAGTAATAACTATTTCTGGTGGTCAAGATTCCACTTGCTTACTAATTATTTTTTTTTTGCTGCGAACACAATTGTTAATCAGTTTTGATTTACTTTTCTGTCATCATTTTTGGCAAAAGCCTTCTTTTTTTACAATGTTACATGTAGCAAAATGTAATTTTTGTTGTTCCAGTAGAATAATGTTTTTTTTACCCTTAGACCAATTAATCTCTGAAAAATTGGCACGTGACTGGAGACATACAGTAATTCAACGATCAATTCTATTTTATGGGTATACTACAGCTACACAAGCCCATACTAAAAGCGATCGTATTGAAACTATTTTATTTAATCTAATGCGTGGAACTGGATTATCAGGTGCTGCTACATTACAGTTTCAATGTATACAGTCTTTATTTTCTTACAATAAATTTTATCCAGCAGCATTACTGTTATCTAAATCCCGAATTGAGTCAAGCTTTATTAAAGCAAAGTCTTTGGAGAAAAGCTCCACAGACCCTTTTTGGAGATATCAAGGCTTTACCACCCACACCCCTTACCCCCGAAGGGGGTTAGTAAAGGGTAAGAAGGGGTGGCAAGAAAAGTCTTCAAATGGGAGGTATGCATTTAGCTATGTAAAGTTAGATAACCTTAAGTTATCTACAAAGTATAACCCCATTGGGGATCAGGGGTCTGTGGAGCTTTGCTCCAAAAACTTTGCTAAAGAAATTCGGCACAAATCGAAAATAAGTAGGTATAAAACCTATTATAATCAATTGAAACAATTAACTGATTTACGCTTTGCTTTAGCAAAGTCTGAAAGCGAAGCTATCTGGCTTTACGAACGTAAAGTTAGATGGCCTTAAGCCGTCTAGAGTGATTAGCCTGTTATCCTAAAATTTCACTCGGTATTATCAAGACTAAGAAAAGCTAAACAAAATCTTTTAACAGTAAAAGCATTTAACAGTATAAAGTACATAAGAATAAATTTGCAATGTATTGCCTGCCAAAAAATTTCAGTTTACTAAAATTTTTCAACTAACTAACATAGTCTAACAATAAGCTTTAGCAAAGTCTGATAGCTTCGCTATCTGGAATTATTTGTGCTTAACTAGAAGTTATAATTGTTTAATCTTTTTGTATTAGAAAGAACAAAACAATTTAAGTTATACAGATATTAAAATATCCCCAGGGGAATTCGAATCCCCGTTTCCTCCGTGAAAAGGAGATGTCCTAGGCCTCTAGACGATGGGGACCTAAATTTTATTAGATATATATTACATTCTATATATATTATATAAAAATTAAAAAAATTAGTCAACCCTTAACTTTGTTTTTTATGGAGCGAAGCTCTTCTATGGAGCGAAGCTCTTTGGAGCTTCGCTTCGTAAAAAAGTTTGCTATTTGCACTACCTAGCAGTAATATCGCTAGATAGTGCAAAATAGTGCAAAAAACTAGACAAAAAGTTATCTGCTAACCAACTAGCAAAGCTAATTGGTTAGCAGAAGGTATCTAGATGGCTTAAGGCCATCTAACTTTCTCCCTCGGGGAGAAAGCCAGATAGCGAAGCTATCAGAATCTAAAGACCCAGATGGTCTTTAGACCCAGATGGTCTAAAGACCATCAGAGTCTAAAGACCATATCCTCTGGCTTTTTAGATAACATAAAGCGATCTAACTTTGCTTTTCCCTCCCAAAGGTAAGGATTAGCAAAGCGAAAAAAGAGCAAGATTATTAGTCTAGAGGTTTCATGTACAGAGCAGGCTCAAGATCACGGTCTAAACCTTTTTCAAAACCTGCAGCAGCAGCACGAGCTCTTCCTGCATGCCATAAATGACCAACAAAGAAGAAGAACCCTAAACAGAAATGAGATGTTGCTAACCAACTTCTAGGCGATACAAAGTTAACAGCGTTAATTTCAGTAGCTACACCACCTACTGAGTTTAGAGAGCCTAAAGGCGCATGAGTCATATACTCAGCAGCACGACGTTCTTGCCATGGCTGAATATCATTTTTCAGTTTGTTTAAATCTAAACCATTAGGACCACGTAATGGTTCTAACCACGGTCCACGGAAATCCCAAAAACGCATAGTTTCACCACCAAAAATGATTTCACCAGTTGGTGAACGCATTAAGTATTTACCTAAACCAGTAGGACCTTGCGCAGATGCTACGTTAGCACCTAATCTTTGGTCTCTAACAAGGAAAGTAAAAGCTTGAGACTGGCTTGCTTCTGGACCAGAGGGCCCATAAAACTCACTTGGATATGCTGTGTTGTTGAACCATGACATACAACAAGAAATAAAAGCCATTAAAGATACTGCTGCGATACTGTATGAAAGGTATGCTTCTCCTGACCAAACGAAAGCACGGCGTGCCCATGGCCATGGTCGTGTTAAGATATGCCAAACACCACCAAAAATAAGAAGAGTACCAATCCAGATATGACCACCAATAATATCTTCCATGTTATCTACACTTACAATCCACCCATCTCCACCGAAAGGAGATTTTAAAAGATATCCAAAGATAACTGCTGGACTTATTGTTGGGTTTGTAATAAGACGAACATCACCACCCCCAGGAGACCAAGTGTCGTACACACCTCCAAAGTACAGTGCTTTTAGTACAAGTAGCCAAGCTCCAATACCTAAAACAATTAAATGAATACCTAAAATTGTAGTCATTTTGTTTTTATCTTTCCACACGTAACCGAAAAACGGGAAAGATTCTTCTAAAGTTTCAGGACCTGCTAAAGTATGATAAACACCACCGAAACCTAGGACAGCTGATGAAATTAAATGTAGTACACCAGACACGAAGTAAGGAAAAGTATCAATTACTTCACCACCAGGGCCTACACCGTATCCTAAAGTTGCAAGGTGTGGTAAAAGGATTAATCCTTGCTCATACATCGGCTTTTCTGGAACGAAGTGAGCTACTTCGAAAAGGTTCATCCCACCGGCCCAAAACACGATGAGTGCAGCATGGGCAACATGTGCGCCCAATAGCTTCCCAGATAGATTTATTAACCGCGCGTTGCCTGCCCACCATGCAAATCCCGTTGATTCTTGATCACGAGCACCTACAAAAAAATCACCTTTATAAACCGTTGCCACGTAGTAATATCTCCTTTGGAAATATAAATTTTTCTATATGAGTCGGTATAAAATACCTACCAAATAAATTTGGTTCATTACTATGGCCGTAGGCCATCAAACTTTCGATTCGTAAAGTCTGCTGGCGAAAAACCAGCAGACTTTACGTCTGGAGTTTGCTTTTGTTATCGCAGATAACAGCAAAGCCTAAGAGCTTTGCTGTTATTTCTGATAACAGTAAAGTCTTTGGAAGACGTTTTGCGATGGGCTTCGCCCAAAGACCCCCGTAGGGTGTATCAAAACGTCTGTGGAGCGAAGCTCTTCTACGGAGCTTCGCTCTGAAGAGCGAAACTCCGTAGAAGAGCTTCGCTCCGTAAAAGAAGCTCCACAGACAGATATAGCTGTCAGACTTTTCTGCGCTTTCTGCGCTTTCGAAGAAAGCGAAAAGAAAGCGAAAAGAAAGCGAAGAAAGCGCAGACTTTGTTTTTCTCAACTAAAGTTTAACAGCTTTGCTGTAAGTTTTTGCTTTATTAACTAAACTAGTAGTCTGCTAGTTATATTTTTATAATGCGTTACCTCGTGGTAAAACTTCTTCAGGGAATACAAGTTTTTCGTGAGGCTGATCTTGAGCTGCCATCCACGCACGAATACCCTCATTTAGAAGAATATTTTTTGTGTAGAACGTCTCAAACTCAGGATCTTCAGCAGCACGGATTTCCTGAGATACGAAGTCGTAAGCTCGTAGGTTTAAAGCTAGTCCTACAACCCCGATTGCGCTCATCCATAACCCAGTCACCGGTACAAATAGCATAAAGAAGTGTAGCCAACGTTTGTTTGAAAAAGCTACACCGAAAATTTGAGACCAGAAACGATTAGCCGTTACCATTGAGTACGTCTCTTCTGCCTGAGTTGGATTAAATGCTCGGAATGTGTTTGCACCATCACCATCTTCGAAAAGAGTGTTTTCTACTGTAGCACCATGAATAGCGCAAAGTAGAGCGGCACCTAAAACACCTGCTACACCCATCATGTGGAATGGGTTTAAAGTCCAGTTATGAAATCCTTGAAAAAATAGGATGAAACGAAAAATTGCAGCTACACCAAAACTTGGAGCAAAGAACCAACCAGATTGACCTAAAGGGTAAATTAGGAATACAGAAACGAATACTGAAATTGGACCTGAGAAAGCAATAGCGTTATATGGACGTAAACCTACTGATCCTGCTAGCTCAAACTGACGTAACATAAATCCAATTAGAGCAAATGCTCCATGAAGCGCTACGAATGTCCATAATCCACCTAACTGTAGCCATCTTGTAAAATCACCTTGAGCTTCTGGACCCCAAAGTAATAATAATGAATGACCCATACTGTTTGCTGGAGTTGAAACAGCAGCTGTTAAAAAGTTACAACCTTCAAGGTATGATGATGCTAAACCATGAGTATACCAAGAAGTTACGAATGTTGTTCCTGTTAACCAACCTCCAAGAGCTAAATATGCTGTTGGGAATAATAGTAGTCCTGACCAGCCTACGAAAACGAATCTTTCACGACGTAACCAGTCATCTACTTTTTGGAACCAATCTTTCTCTTCAAAAGATTTGCCTATTGCAATTGTCATAGTAAACTTTTAAATAGTAAAGTCTAATTACACACAAATTAATCTAGCAACCAGTCTAATGAATTTATTCTATTGCGAGATTTCGCAATAGTAGTTTTTAAACTCTGATGGCCTATGGCCATCTGAACTTTTAGCTGATTTTTTTAATGTGTCTACAAATTATCTTTCCTCCTTTTTTGATTTATTCTAATGCGAGATTTCGCAATAGTATAATATTTTATTTTAGCTTTATACTTTTTACCTTTAAAAAGCAGATTTTAAGCATTTTAAAATCTGACAGCTGTGCTGTTTGCTTTGAGTAAATTGCGGTATTAATTTTGCTTTGCTTGCAAAGTCTAATAGTTTGCTAGCTGATTTTAGCAAAATAATTGCTTTCCTAACTGTGGAATTGCCTGTGGAATACGTTTTGCTTCTTTGAAGCTTCTACTATGGAGCGAAGCTCTTCGGAGCTTCGCTCCGTAAAAGAGCTTCGCTCCGAACTCCACAGACCTTTTGCTTTGCAAAAGGTATCCAGATGGTCTAAAGACCAAAAGATCAGTATCCTACAGCGTAAAGCGATGGAGAAAATCTAATTTTATTAAGTAAAAACAGTTAAGTTTATAAAAAGCTTGAAACACACTTAAGTTTATAAAAAGCTTTAAACTATTTTTGTTTTTACTAGGTGTTATTTTATAGTTATTGTAAATAAAACAAAAAAAATGTGCAATTGATTAGTTTTTTAAACTAATACAAATCATAAAGTATAATCAACTTTATAAAATGCTAATAAAGTAATATTATTTTATTTTCTAGACCCCCTTCAGTACTTGTTCCTTTAAACTAAGATTTCTAAATATTCTATATTGTAGAATTTTTGCATAAGTAAAACCATCTCTTCTGAAAAGCATCAATGGCTTTGCTTTTGTACTAGCTTGCTGTGCTTTCTGGCTTGCCTGTCTTACCTTCGGTATGCTTTTGATCCTCTCCTAACCCCCTTCTTCGCTTTCTTCTGATACCGAAGGTAAGCTTTCTGATACCTTCGGTATCAGAAGAGAAAGCGAAAAGAAAGCGACCGGGTAAGGGATATCCGAAAGTTTTGCTTTCTGCAAAATCTGACCCGGATACCCCTTACCCGGTCTGCAAAGTTAAATGGCCTTAAGACATCTAGAAAAGTCTAACAGCTTTACTGTTTAGCTAAAGCAAAACTTGACAGAATCAACTAATTAGGTTATAGTATATAATTAATTAGTAAAAACTAAAAACAAAATAACTTAAAAAAATTTTAAAAAGTATGGTAGTTGGTGTTCAGCCTTTGGGCTGAAAGCCCTTGTGGTGGAATTGGTAGACACACCAGTTTTAGGAACTGGCGCTTTACCGCATGCCGGTTCAAGTCCGGCCGAGGGTAATTTGATATCCAAACCATCTATTTGCTATTTTTTATTTTTCTAATAGAATTGATTTTAGTTGGTAACTATTTGTAATTTATTTTTAAAATCTATTACTTGACAAAAGTATTAAAAAATAGTATAATTTTAATTATGTTTTATACTAAAAAATTTACTGGTGCCCCAGTCGAATTAGAACCACACCAATCCATCTCGAACTTGGTAGTGAAATGATTCGAGGGCAAAGATACTTACAGGGGGACCTGTTGGGAAAATAGTTTGGTGCCAGTAAATATTTTACAGCTATCATAAGGTAGCTGCTCTAGTCCTATTCTTTCCTTTTTCCCACTTTTTCTAAGCAACTAGCTAAGCTAGTTGCTTCGGACCCGGTATATTATCGGAGGAAGGGGATAAGCTTTTTCGTGTTTTTCTTGTTATTGTTTCTCCTGATAAAGTAGAAGGACTAGTAGAGATTTTGAAAAATGACCTGATTACTACAAAAATTTTTATAGGTCTTTGGAGCTTCTTTGGAGCGAAACTCCAAAGAGCTTTGCTCTAAAGAAGGACGTATCCCAAACACTTTACAAGCAGTACTTGCAAATTGGCTTTTGGTAAAATGTTATTAAACTTATTGGTTTTAACTCCTGTTCTACTTGATATCCAAGGGTTTTTTAATTTAAATAAAAACCAGGGTTTCATAAGGCTATTTTAATCTAAGATTTTAATTTTTATGATGTAAAATCGGAAAGAAAGTATTATTCCAATAACTCATCTGACTAAAGATAAGAATATACGAATTTTAGATGGGCTTGCAAAGAGATATAAAGAAATTAAAGAAATAATGACTTTCAAAATACATCTCTAAAAAGATATGTATTAAAAAAGACAGCAATAAGGAAAATATTTAAATTTTATTGTTATCTGTGTGTGTGTGTGGAGCTTCGCTCCACAGACGTTTTGCTTCTTTTACGGAGCGAAGCTCTTCTACGGAGCTTCGCTCCGAAGAGCGAAGCTCCGTATAAGAGCGTCGCTCCACAGACCTTTTGGTCTTTAGACTCTAATGGTTCTCTGACGTTTTGCGAAGCAAAACGTATCCGGAGGCGACGACCATCTGGATCTTTAGACTCTGATAGCTTCGATATCTGGCTTTCTAGATGGCAAGCCCAGATAGCGAAGCTATCAGACTTTGCTAAAGCAAAGCCAGATGGTCTAAACACCATCAGAGTCTAAAGACCATATAGATACCGAAGGTAAGAAGCAAAAGGTATCAAAACGTATTCCAAAGACTTTAACATCTGAATTAAAANNTTGCTTCTTTGGAGCGTCGCTCCACAGACCTTTTGGTCTTTAGACTCTAATGGTTCTCTGACGTTTTGCGAAGCAAAACGTATCCGGAGGCGACGACCATCTGGATCTTTAGACTCTGATAGCTTCGCTATCTGGCTTTACGGTCTTTAGACTCTGATGGCCTACGGCCATCTGGAATGTAAAATTAGATGGCCTTAAGCCATCTAGCTTTCTCCCTCTGGGAGAAAGTCTTCGCTTTCAAAGAAAGCACAGACAGCTTTGCTGTATGGCTTTCTCCCAGAGGGAGAAAGTTAGATGGCCTTAAGCCATCTAGATACCGAAGGTAAGAAGCAAAAGGTATCAAAACGTATTCCAAAGACTTTAACATCTGAATTAAAAATTTTAGTTAATCATCCGCTCCAGGTAGGACTTGAACCTACGACCAATCGATTAACAGTCGATCGCTCTACCACTGAGCTACTAGAGCTAACTAAGTTAGTTATATACGTTGCGTAGTATTTTGTAAATGATAAATTTAGATTAGACTATTTGACCTAATAAACGAAATAAAATTCTAGTTACAACTTATTTTTTATTATATTTTAATTAATAAGACTAGTTAAATCAAGATTTAATTTAATCTAACTCCTTATTCACGAATAAAATTACTTTATTTACTATGTTAAAAGCAAAGCTAATATACTTTGCTGATATAGCCTTTTGGATTTCAAGTAGCAAAGCTAGTCGCTCAAACGGGATAAGTAGAATAAAAGGTATACTGTTCTCGGTTGTAACAGTAAAAAAACTGCTTTCAGCTACCCGCTTTATCCCCAAGGGGTAAAACAACTGAACTATTGTATTATAAATCGAAGAATTCAACAATTCCTTTACGGAGTAAAACAACAGCGACTTTGCCTGTGGAATACGTTTTGCTTTGCAAAACGTCTTTGGAGCCAAGCTCCACACAAAGAAGCTCCAAAGACCGTAGAAAGACCCTTGCTAACCTTCCAGCCAGCCGAGCGCTTCCGCCAACCCCCTACAGGAGTCATATGACTGGCTGGAATACCGACCCCTCTTCGCTTTCTGATACCGAAGGTAAGCTTTCTGATACCGAAGGTAAGCTTTCTGCGCTTTCTTCGAAAGCGAAAAGAAAGCGAAAAGAAAGCGAAGAAAGAGTGGAAAGCAGATCAAAAAATCAGGTCAGTAAGGAAAAGCAAAAAGGAAAAGTGTACCAGCTCTGCTGTTTGGCTAAAACAAAGTCAGCTAGTAAAACTAGCTGACTTTCACCAAGGAAAGCCTGGTAAGACAAGCTTACCCTGTGTGTGGAGTTCTTTGGAGCGAAGCTCTGTGGAGCTTCGCTCCGTAGAAGCTCCAAAGACTTTACGCTTTCGCTGGTTTCCAGCTCTGAGAATTAAAGATCTTAAAGCCATCTACTTTTATTTAGCTCTATAAAAATGTTACTTTTGATACTATGCAAAAAAATAAAATCTAGTTTTAGATTTAGTGTACAGTTAAGAATACAAAATAAGTGATCTTAAAAACTTTTGTGTTAAAAAAGCAGATATTTAACGTAAGTAAAATAAATTCCTTATAAAGAAGAACCTAACCCTACGTAAGAGCCATAAAAAAAGATACCTACTAAAGCTAAAGCAGCAGTTCCTACAACTGTACCTACAAGCCATAAAGGAATTCTTCCAGTTGTTCCAGTGTTTGACATATATAATAAAAAGATAATAACTATTAGATAAAATAAAACCAGCAAAAACTTGAAAGCTGACCAGCCGTATTTGTCTGGAATAAACGTTTTTGCAAAAGCCAAGCTTTTGCAACATACTTTCTAAAAAGCCTAGTATCCAGACAGCAAAGCTGTCTGCGCTTTCTTTTCGCTTTCTTTTCGCTTTCTGATACCGAAGGTATCAGAAAGCGAAAAGAAAGCGAAGACTTTCCCCACAAGGGAAAGCCAGACCCTTGATGCTTTTAAGGCATCAGAAGTAAGTGGTCGGTTCTCAGCCCCCTGAGGTGTATCCAGATGGCCTACGGATACGTTTTTGACCACCCTACGGGGGGAGTCACGTATCCGACCAAATTAGAAGGCTCTCAATACCAGTAGTTAGTTACTAATTAAATTAGTTAAAAATATAACTTGAGAAAAGTACTGCTAAAACAAAGATCAAAAGAAGACCCCAGTAAAGACTAGTACGATTTAACTCAACTGATTGTTTGTTTGGGTTTGGCCTAGTCATAATATTTCAATTTAATAGTTTTGTTAATTTGCTTACAAAGTAATTACTGTTATTGACATTTTATTGGTGCAAAAACAGCTAGTTTTACTAGCTTTTACTTTTTCTCCCAAATGGGAGTGGTTTCGCTTTTGTAATTTGCCTCTGGAAAGGATTGAGGAAAATCAAAAGAAAAGCTAACTATTGGTAAAAGCAAAACTTTTGCAATAGACTTTGTAATTTTAAGAAGTACAAGCTTTAGCGTTGAATAAACTGCATTGCTGTGATTGAACCAAGAAAGAATATAGTTGGTACCGCTAATGCATGAACAGCTAACCAACGTACAGTGAAAATAGGATATGTTTTAGCTCTTTTTGTAGTCATAATAAAATTACAGGGATATCGTCAAGTTATAGACGTAATTAAGATTCAGGCACTTTTTGAGGCCCTTTTTTTGAACTCTTACCATTTACATCTTATCGTGGTACAATGCACCGCGGCTTACCAATTCCTAGTAAAAATTTACTAAATTTTGTTACAATAGCCGCGCATAAAAATGTATGCTTTGCTTTAACCAAAGACTTTGGTCTTTAGACTCTGATGGTCTATAGACCATCTGGCTTTACCCCTAAGGTATCTGGTAATAAAAGCTAGTGCTGTAAAACAATAGTGCAATTGTTCTACAAGTAGAACAATAGTCCAATTATTAGACTCTGTCTAACAATAGTTAATAAATTGCCAGATGCTTTCTAGATGTCTTTCCCGTCCCCTCGAGACCCGGTCGCTTTCTGCGCTTTCTGCGCTTTCGAAGAAAGCGAAAAGGAAGCGAAAAGAAAGCGAAAAGAAAGCGAAAAGAAAGCGCAGAAGGGGGTCTGTGGAGCGAAGCTCTTCTATGGAGTTCGGAGCGAAGCTCCGTAGAAGCTCCAAAGAGCTTCGCTCCGTAAAAGAAGAAAGGGGAGTTAGCAAAGCTAAGAATCAGATGAGCAAGTAAAACATTTAACTATTTAGGCAGATGTTGTAAAGGCAGCTGGCTTTGACCTTTTAATACCCCCNNAGTAGAAGCTCCAAAGAGCTTCGCTCCGTAAAAGAAGAAAGGGGAGTTAGCAAAGCTAAGAATCAGATGAGCAAGTAAAACATTTAACTATTTAGGCAGATGTTGTAAAGGCAGCTGGCTTTGACCTTTTAATACCCCCCTCCGGGGGTATCCGAGCATACCCCTTATGATAGTAAGAAGGCTGACCTGACGTTTTGCTTCTTTGGAGCTTCGCTCCCCAGACCTTTTGGTCTTTAGACTCTGATGGTTCTCTGACGTTTTGCGAAGCAAAACGTCAGAGAACCATCAGAGTCTAAAGACCATCTAGATACCGAAGGTAAGAAGCAAAAGGTATCAAAACGTCTCCACCCATACCCGGGGGGGTTAGGTCAGAGCAGAGTTCAAGACCATCATAGTCTAACCATTAAACTATTGAGATAATTGTTGAACTTGTTCTAAAGCGTTAAAACGATCAGTAATTAATGGCGTTTCTTGACGATCTTCTGTAAAGTATTCATTTGGACGTGGACTTCCAAAAACGTCATACGCAAGACCAGTACTTACAAAAAGCCAACCTGCAATAAATAATGATGGAATTGTAATACTATGAATTACCCAATAACGAATGCTTGTTAAAATATCAGAAAAAGGTCGTTCTCCAGTAGCACCAGACATATATTTATTAAAGTATTAAAAATTAGATAAGATTAATGGTATCCGAAATACCAGATTTGCCCCCTAAATGAGGCGCCCTTATAGCTTCGCTGTAACACTATCTAATAGGGCTTTGTTTTTCTCCAAGCTTTGCTCTGCAAAGTCTGCTAGTTTGTAGTCAGCTGGCTTTCTAGATGGATATTTGGTGTTCAGACTTTAATGGCCTAAATCCATCTGGGTCCTCACATAACCTTTTTTTTCGCTTTCTGATACCGAAGGTAAGCTTTCTGATACCGAAGGTAAGCTTTCTGATACCGAAGGTAAGCTTTCGAAAAAAGCGAAAAGAAAGCGACCGGGTAAGGAGGATACCCCCTCCGGGGGTCTTTGGAGCTTCGCTCCACAGACTCTAATGCTTGTAAAGCATCTGGTTCTTTAGACTCTGCTAGCTTCGCTATTTGGCTTTA